>JAQQSK010007712.1:0-13851 GCA_028658325.1 Potorous gilbertii | reverse complement strand
ACAGGACAAAAGAGAAGATGGGGTAAGGGAAGGGAGGGATGATAGAAGAGAGGACAATTAGTGGGTAATTAGAATGTCCAGTGTATTGGGGAGGGGGGAGGGGACAAAAGGGGAGAAAATTTTTGAACCCAAAATCTTGTGAAAATGAATGTCAAAAATTAAATAAATTTATTTAAAAAAATAAAATAAATAAATTAGAGCTCTTCTCTGAACTGTGAACAGATTGTTGCTGACTTGGAGGGAAAATTGAGCGAACACACAGTTGGCAACAGTGCAGCAGGAAAGGAATGGGCAGCTTTCAGCAACTGGATACAGCACTGCATTTGCTCATCTGGGTCAGAATATTCAAAAACACCAAAACTGGTTTGATAAAAATGATTGAGAAATTCAGAAGCTACTAAATGAAAAACAAGAACTCCACAGGATTTGTCTCTAGGATAATTCATTCATCTCTAAGAAGGCAGCATTTAATTCCATCAAAGTAAAGTACAAGAAAAGTTTAGAGAGATGCAAGATTTCTGGATCAGTAAGAAGGCAGATGAAATTCAGTTTTATGTGGATAGTAACGATCAAAAGTGCTTTTATGATTCCCTGAAAGCTATTCATGGACCAAAAACGTAAAGTGTATCGCAACTACTCAGTGCCGAGGGAGTCACATTGATTATTAATAAGGACACAATCCTAGAGAGATGGGCTGAACACTTCCATACTGTATGCTACAGACCACCATTAGTCAGTACTAAGGACATTGACCATTTACCTCAGGTTGAAGTCAATCCCTCCTTAGCTGAACATCCAGCAGAAGAAGAAGGTTTGAGGGCCATTAGGCTCCTTTCATGTGGCAAAGTACCTGGTGCTGATGCTATTCCACCTAGGATTTACAAGGTAGGGGGACCATTGCTCATACAAAAGCTGACTGAAATTTTCCAGGTTATATGGCAAGAGGAGGTTATCCCCTAGGAGTCCAAGGATGCCTCCACTGTCCATCTCTACAAAAGTAAAAGAAATAGATTATCCTGTGACAATCACAGGAGGGTCTCTCTCTTAGTCCTTGCTGGTAAAATTCTTGGTGCAATCCTCTTTAATAGAGCTAATCCTTCACCTGGAAGATGGTCATCCACCTGAGAGCCAGTGTGGCTTCAGAAAGGGCCTAGAAACAGTCAATATCATGTTTGGTGCCCACCAACTCCAGAAGAAATGCCAGGAACAGAAGAGAGGTCTATATATAACATTTGTAGATCTGACTAAGGCCTTTGGCATTGTTAGTCATGAGAGCTTATGGAAAATTATACCAAAATTGGATTGACCAAAGAAGTTCATTAGTATTGTACATCAATTACATGATGGCATGCTTGCCTAAGTTCGGGATAGTGGACAATGCTCACGTGCTCACCAGTGGAGTGAAACAGGGCTGTGTCCTTGCTCCCATGCTTTTTAGCATGATATTTTCAGCCATGTTGTCAAATGCATTCATTGAGGATGAACACAGCATCAAAGTCAACTATCGCAATGATGGCAAATTCTTCCATTTGAAAAGGCTATAAGCCAAGACCAAAGTGGAGGGAGTGTTGGTGCATGATTTTCTTTTTACAGATGATTGTGCACTCAATGTAGACTCTGAAGCTGAGATGCAGCAAAGTATGGATCAATTCTCTTCTGCCTGTGCTAATTTTGGTCTAATAATTAACACCAAGAAAACATCAAGCACAAAGGTGCTCCATTTGCCACCACCACACCATTCATATGTGAAACCATCAGTTAAAATAAATAGAGAAGTTTTGAATGCCGTGGATAAGTTCACTTGCCTCGGTAGAGTACTTTTCAGGGATGTACACATAGACAAAATGAGATTGACACACACATTGCCAGAGCTAGCTCGGTGTTTGGGAGGCTCCAAAGAAAAGTTTGACAGAGAAGAGGTATTAGACATTACTAACTGAAGGTTTACAGAGCCATTGTGCTGACCTCATTGTTGTATGCCTGTGAAAGATGGCTAGTCTACTAGTGCCATGCCAGCAAACTGAATCGCTTCCATTTGAATGGTGTTGTGAAGATCGTGAAAATCACCTGGTAAGATGAAGTATCAGATATTGAGTTCCTTGCTCAAACTAAACCGCCAAGCATTCAAACTGTGCTTTGGAGAGCACAACTCAGATGGGCTGGCTACGTTGTTCAAATGCAAAATGTACACTTGCCAAAATGATTAATTTATGGAGAACTTGTGTGGGACAGGAAATCGCATGATGGTCAGAAGAAGTGATACAAAGGCACTCTCAAGAACTTTGAGTCTGATTGTGTGACATGAGAGACAGTGGCACAGAACAGCTCTTCATGGCCTGGCCACATCAGAAAGGGTGCTATACTCTATGAGCAAAGTAGAATTGAAACAGCACAAACAAAACAAAGGATGAGCAAATTTGGAGTATCAACCCCAAATATTCACACGGAATATTTGCCCAATCTGTGGTAGAGATTCCCAAGCTTGTATTTGTCTGGGATCAGCCACAGGCATACACACTTAAACTTCACTTTACCATGCTGATGTCCTTCTGGTCCTCTTACAGAATGAAGAATAACCATTATGTTTACTTCTCTTCACTTCTCTCTCCAGTTTCTCAATGTCCTCAAAGACCACAACCTCCAATTCACCCTGGCCAGTCATGCCTTAGAGGTCACCAGCACTCACAAACTTCTATTTTGCTCCTCAGTAGGTCAGACTTCCCACTCCCTGACCATAATTTCCTATCTTTTCATCTCTCCCTGTGCTTCACTCTTAAAACTCTTCTTTGCCCTCCAACTCCTCCAGTCCCTCCATGTCTTGGTGCTCTCAGGCCATTACTCCTATTCTGATGTCTCTTCTCTTCCAAATCTCAACCGTGTAGTTAAGGAGTCGTCTACTTTTGAATTCCTAGTCCTCTTGTTCTTTCCATCTATTACAAATTGTTGTATCTTTCTCTTCTTCTCCTACTCATGTTGTTGAACAAAGCTAGAAGAAATGGTGAAACGGGGGAAAAGGCAGACAAATTCTGGAAGCTGTGCTGACTGAGGTTATTACACATTCATATTGTCTGAGCTCAAGTGGATTCTCCTTGTAGCAATGCAGTCCTTTTATTCCTCCCCAGTAGATTCACCATCCCATTGCCCATAGAAGCTTTTCTCTCCTCATGCTTCACAGATCCTCCCCTCACTTCTTTCTCTTAGCTGAAGACCTGAACTCATCCTCCACTGGGAAACTGAGTTCATCTGCTATGTGAATGTTGTCTTCTTCCCTTTTCTTCATCTCAAAACCTGTTTCTATCACCTGCCTATTCTTCATTCCATTCTTTTACAATGAAAAGGCTCTTCCCCATGCCAAGGTCAACCTCCACATCCTATACCCTTGGTCCCATCTCCTCTCATTTTTTCCAGCAGATTGACCATCAACTCCTTTCTCTCTATCCTTCTATCTCATTGTCTGCTACCGATATGATACCCTCAAACATTCTTATTTCCTCTTCCTTAAAGGGGAAAGAGAGCAAACATTCAGTGCCTACTATGGTGCTAGCACATGGACTCTCTCTCTTTGTCTCTCTCTCTCACTCTCTCTCCCTCTTTCTCTCTCTCTGTCTGTCTCGCTCTCCCCTTGGCTTTTCCCAATCTTGACCTCCTGGGAAACCATTTCAACTCTACACTGTCCTCTTTTCTTGAATCAGTGGCCCCCTTATGTTTTCATGGATTATTAACTATCAAGCTTCAACCTTAGATCACATATGTTGCTAGATGAAGATGGAGAAAAAGCACATACCCTTTTTGACTGGGTCCACTGCCAATTTATGTTACACAATCTCAACTGGGCCCTCACTGCTGTTAGGTAATCCTATTGTACTGCCATTATCAACTGTTCTCTAATTCTTCCCAGAAGCTCTTCTGAGATTTTTCATCCGTCCACAAGCCACCCCTGCCTCCCTCTCCTCTAACTTTGTTAGCTGAGAACCTTGCTTCATATTTTGCAAAAAAATTTGAATTCATTCACCATATTCTCCCTCTCTTCCCTTCTTCCGCATCTCCTTCCACTAAGATGCTTTCTGTATTAAGCACTCCATAAATATTATCTGTTTTGATTTTCACAATAACTCTGGGTTAGAGGTGCTATTTTGATTCTCATTTTACAGTTGAGGAAAGTGAAGAAAAAGAAGTTATGGGAATTGCTTAGGATCATACATCTAGTAATTATCTGAGGCCATATTTGAACTCAGGTCTTTCTGAATCAAGGGCCAGTGCTCTACCTCCACTATCACCTATTTCTCTCAGAAGAAAGAGGAAATTATTAAGTGCCTACTATGTGCCAGGAGTATGCTACATACTTTAAAATTATTTCATTTAACCCTCACTAAATACTTGAGAGGTAGGTCTTGCTCTTATCGCCATTTGACAGATGAGGAAACTGACACAAAGGTCGAGTGACTTGTCTGGAGTTTGGGGTTACCTTTCCCCTCTGTCACCTGCTATACATGAAAGGAGCACAATCTCATTTTAAAATGAGCCCAAGGCAGATAGAATTAGTAAGAGCAGTCTACTGTAAATTTTTAAGAAAATGTATGAATAAACGACAAAATCAAATATTATCGTGGTGTAAGTGTGCAGTGGAATATTGCTGATATTGAATACAATGGAATTTTATGATGTGGATGTTGAATGCAGAGAAGCATGAGAATAGGAATGGACGCAGAAAGAGGCAAGCAGAACCAGGAAAGCAATATATAGAATGACTACAACAATGGAAATAGGAAGATTAAGAACCAAACAGTCCATTCTAAATGCTGGGAAACGCTGATGACCAAGTTGGCCACAGTGCAGAGCTATGAGGAGGTATTTTCTCTTCCTTTTACTCTGTTTCTTTGCAGAGATGGGAGAATCTGAGTGTGCAACACTGTGTATAGTGTTAGACTTTTTAAAATATAAACAACTAGGATTTTTATCCCTTCTTTTTCACTTTTTACTAAAAGAGGTTGCTTTCTTAATAGGAGATAGTAAGATTGGATGGGAAATGAATGTGATGTAAAAACAAAAGATATCAATTAAATATAACATACAGGCTGTGTTTATATATATAAAGAAATAAGGCAAGATTTAAGAAAATAAAAAGGGGAAGTATTAATTAAATATTTATTGTATGCCAAACTTCTTACAAATACAAAACTAGACATTCCCTGACCACAGGATGCATATATTATAAGAAAGGGAGGAAAAAATATATGAAATTATAGATAATGTAGAATAGTTATGTATAAATATTATATAAATATAAATTTTATGTTCATATAAATATTTATATATTACAGACATTTTTATATTTAGTATCACCTATGATCATATACAATATATAACATAATTATATTAGACTATTATATAATATATAATACATTTTATATGTAGTATAATATATAATATTCATATTTACATAGGTATAATTTAGATATACATGCACATATGTAAGCATACATAGATACATTTTATATATACACTCACACCAGCATACATATATATAAATGGTGGTCGATAGAGAGGGATTTTTTTTTAAAAATAAAAGAGGTATGGGAAAATGAGTCATGGGATACACATTTGCTTTTCCAGTAGCAGCACTGATTTGATTATGGTTCCAGAGCTGCAAGGGAGATGGAAATTGGGGTGGTAGAGAGATGAAAATGTAAGCATCAGTAGCAGGGTGAAGTAAAAATGATGGAAGGAATGTAGAGTATCTACTATGTGAATGGAGACAATCTTTGGGTTACTCACCATTTGTAATCATCCACGTCCTGGATGCTATCTATCGGCATAGATGATGGAAGCTCAATCATACTTCTCCCTTCAGTAATAGGCCTACAATTCTGAGCTGTTCCTAGGTCCTGGAGGAATGATGAGTGTGGTGTGATGTGGGTGCTGATCCAACCTCAAGGACTCGTCACTGTGACTCCCAACATGCCACTGAATTTCTTGCTAATACAGCTTCCTTCTCTTGGCAGGTGTCTGTGAATGGGAACCATTTTGTCCAGTATCAGCATCGGGTCCCTTTGAAATCTGTGGACATCATTATGATCAATGGCATTGTCTCCCTATCCTGCGTTCGCATCCAGGTCAGAATAAGCTTCCTCCATCATGAATTTTCCTTATCCAAGCTGACAGCCCTTTGGGTAATGCCACTTACCACCAGTGGTCATTGCTCTATGTCTTTCAGTTCTGAGTTTGAGGCTGTGATCAGGCTAGAAAGAGTTCCCTACCAGTTTCTATTACTCTAGTTCCATCGATTGGCTCCATCGCAAACAATGGATAATTTCATTGATGAACCTGTCATAAACCAGATATTTTCATGGGCTCATTTCACTTAACAACTACCTCTGCCCAAAGAAAGAAGGGTTGACAAAACAGGTCATGAACCCAGAGCTGGAGCTCACACAGAGGGTCTCCATTCTGATTCTTGCTTCAGACAGGATTGCTCCTAGTGAAGTTTATCCCTAAACCAATTCAATTCGACAAGCATTAATCACCTGCTGGGTATAAGACACCATTCTGGGCATGTTTGATACAAAGGCAAAACCAAAACAGTCTCAGCCTTCAAGGAATTTCTACTTAGGGATAGAACATGTTCACAGACAAGTCAATACAAAAAGAATTTAGAAAGGCAGAAAGTGCTAGGATCTGCAAACACTGCCTATAAAAAATGGCATCCGAATTGAACTTGTAAGGAAGTTATGACTTCTATGAGCAAGAAGTGAGGAGAGCACACATTCTAGGCACACAGTCCACATGCCTGTGGACACCTGCATAGAGATGCTCCACTCTGGAAAAGGCTGATATGAAATAAATTTTGAAAGTTATCTTAAAGTCAGACTGTACAGGGTTATAAACATAATAATCCTAGAAGTGATAAGGAATCATTAGTGATTCTTGAGCATGTTACTGCCAGACTGAGATCTATGCCTTAGGAAAATTACTTTGGTAGATCTATGGAGCATGGGCTGGAAAGGGGAGAGGCTGAATGTAAGAAGATTGATGGATTAGAAGAATCTGAATGTGGGGTAAGTGGAGACTCCGTCAGAGTTATATAAAGATAGAATCAACAAGGCTTGCAGAGAGGATTTTAGAAATGATTACCCCATGGGCAGTCTGGGTGGGGGCTCAATAGCCTGTGTGGTGTGTGACACAGAAACCATTCCCCTAAGCCCGTCATTTGACTCATTACACTATAAATTTTCATTCTACTTTCTAATGTAATCCTGAGTCTTATACCCTGATATTTCCTCTTAAATGAATAGAAATTCCTCATTAGTGAATTAAATTTGAACTTCCACCCTGATGTATTGTGTAAACTGGATTAATATTTTTCCCATATCCTTTCTCTGAATTTTAAACTCCTTAGACTTTTCTTTACAAACTTTGTTTTTTTTAAAATTTTATTGTATTTATTTATTTTTAGATTTTGACATTCATTTCCACAAAATTTTGAGCTCCAATTTTTCTCCCCATTTCTCCCCTCCTCCCACCCCACATTACTTTGCATTATGATTACCCTTTCCCTCAGTGTACCCTCCCTTTTACCACACCCCACCCTTACTTTATCCTCCTCTTCTCTCTTTTCTTGTAGGGCATGACAAATTTCTGTACCTCACTACCTGTGTTTCTTATTTGTCAGTTATATTCTACAATAATTCTCAATATTCGTTTATAATGCTTTGAATTACAACTTCTCTCACTTCTTCCCTCCCTACCCATCCCCACTAAGAAGGTAAAAAATTCAATACAACTATATATGTTTCATTTTGCAAAAGACTTCCATAATATTCGTGTTGTGTAACACTATGTTGCCCTCAATTCTACCCTGTCCCCCACTTTTTTCTATCATTTGACCTGCTCCCTTCCCAAAAGTCTTTACTTCTAGTAACTCCCTTCTCCCATTTGTCTTCCCTTCTATCATCCTCCTCACCCCACTTGACCCCTCCTCTCCTATTTTCCTGTAGTGTGAGATAGATTTTCCTACCATATTTAGTGAGCATGTTATTCTCTCCTTAAGCTATCTTTGAAGCATGTAAGCTTCACTTTTCCCCTCTCAACTTCTCCCTTTTCTTCTCAATTGAACAAGATTTTTCTTATATCTTTGATGAATTATAACGTGCCCCATTCCATTTCTCCCTTTCTCTTCCCAGTATTTTACTCCCTCATCCTTTAATTTTTATTTTATTTATTTTTTATGGATATCATCTCTTCTGATTCAATTCCACCTATGCTGTGTAAGTGTGTGTTTGTATGTGTGTGTATGTGTGTATATAATCCCTCCACCTACCCAAATACTGAGAAATGTCTCAAGAGTTACAAATTTTATCTTTTCATGTAGGAATACAACCAGTTCAACTTGAGAAAGTCTTTTATGATCTCTCTTTCCTGTTTACCTTTCCATGCTTCACTTGATTCTTGTGTTTGAAAGTCAAATTTTCGTATCAGCTCTGGTTTTTCATCACAAATGCTTGCAAGTGCTCTATATCATTGAATGACCAATTATTCCTTTGAAGTATTATACTCAGTTTTTCTGGGTAGGTGATTTTTGGTCTTAATCTCAGTTCTTTTGCCTTCTGGAATATCCTAGTCCAACCCCTTCAATCTCTTAATGTACAAGCTTCCAGATCCTGTGTCATCCTGATTGTATTTCTGCATTACTTGAATTGTTTCTTTCTAGCTGCTTGCCATATTTTCTTCTTGACCTAGGAACTCTGAAATTTGGCCACAACATTCTTAGGAGTTTCTATTTTCAGGTCTCTTTCAGAAGGTGATCTGTCGATTCTTTAAATATTTATTTTACACTCTGGTTCTAGAATATCAGGGCAGTTTTCTTTGATAATTTTTTGGAAGATAACACCTGGGCTCTTTCTTTGATCATGGCTTTCACGTAGCCCCATAATTTTTTAAATGACTCTCCTGGATCTATTTTCCAGGACAGGTGTTTTTCCAATGAGATGTTTCACATTATCTTCTGTTTTTTCAAATTTTTGGTTTTGTTTTCGAACTTCTTGATTTGTGTCATAGGCATTACCGTCCCTGAATTTGATTCACTCTTGTGTAGAACTATTTTGTTCAGTCAGTTTTTGAACCCTTTTTTTCCATTTGGCTAATTCTGCTTTTTAAAACCTCCTTCTCCTTGTGGACTTATTGGACTCTTTTTCCAATTGATGTAGCCTATTTTTAAAAGTGTTATTTTACTAAGCATTTTTTTATTCTCCTGTAGCAGGCTGCTGACACGCTTTTAAAGCTCCTCTATGGCCTGATCTCATTTCATAGGTACTAGAGGCAGAAGCTTTGGCTTCTTCTGACAGTATGCCTTGCAGTTCCTTGTCAGAAAGGATGGAAAGAGACATGTGTTCACCAATAAAGTAACTTTCTATGCTCTTTTTCTCACTTTCTTGGGCATTTTCCCAGCCATTTACTTGACTTCTGGCTGTTTTGTCAAGAAGAAGGTCCCGGTGTTCCTCCTCTCCCCAATACCATGCTCAAGGCTGAGATTCAGATCAGCTGCTCAACTCCCACAGGGGCTTTGGTACATGGCAGGGCCACTACTCAGCACCAAGGTTCAATTCAGTTGCTGAATTCCACCAGAGGCATTAAGCTGAGCTGCCTGGACAGTGGACCCTGTCTACTTCTGCAGCCACTGTAGCCTCCTGACTCCTCCTGCTGCTGCTGCTGCTGCTGCTGCTGCCACCGTGGGCTAGTGCTGGGGGAACCCTCTTCCCAGCTGGGAAAGCCCTCCCACACTGAGCTTTGGTGCTTTCTTTATTGCTGGTGGGTTTAGGGATCTCAGAGCATCCCTGCTGGAAATTCTTCTCTGGAGGTCTGCTCAGGTCCTGTTCCTCCCAGTGCTGTGTTGCTAGGACTGTGTTTGACTCCACTCAGCATCCTGTGAGATACACCTTTCCTATTACCCTTCCAGGTTACCTTTGACTGAAAAACTCTTTCACTCTGTTGTTCTGTGGGTTCTACTGCTCTAGGATTTGTTGAGAGCCATTTTTACAGGTATTTTGAGGGCTGTGGGGGAATTGTTAGTGCATATGAGTCTTTCTACTCAACCATCTTGGCTCCGTCCCCAAAACTCTCTACTCTTAAAGGCTTGAATAAACTTCAATGTTATTGTCTACAAAACTAATTAACAATGCAGCATAAAAATATCTATTTCATGATCTCAACAACATATTAAAGTGAGAAGGATGATAGACAGGAGATTATTTCTAACTGTCCACTCTAACTGCTGACCATTCAGGTCTCATAGGATGGCAAAGTGTCTCAAAAATTCTCTTCAAGAATCTTCTTCTCAGGATGAGTTAAATTCAGTATCTCAGAAGAGAAGCTCTCCAACCATGTTGACAGTCTACATTCTGTTCACTATAGTAGATAACAGTCTCTAAGATTAATAGTTAAACTCTCTGCCAAGATTCTGTTGTTGTTATTTAGTTGAATCTGACTCTTCAGGAATCCATTGGTAGTTATCTTGGCAGGGATATTGGAGTGGTTTGCCATTTCCTTCTCTAGCTCATTATATAGACCATGAAACTGAGGCAAACAGAGCTAAGTGACTTGCCTCAGGTCACCCTACTAGTAAGTGTCTGAGGATGGATTTGAACTGAGGAAGATGTCCCTTCCTTGACTCCAGATCTGTCATTTTATCCACTGCACCACCTAGATTCTATTCTGACTTGAAGGTACAATAACATTATCCTTGTCAACTTGATCAGGAAGAATAGTTAGATACAATAAGGAAATCATTCAACTGAATAGGGGGGCCTTAGTCAGTGAGTCATGCCCCACCTCTAGAGATCACCTGTGTGACCTTAGACAAGTCATTTTACAGATGAAAACCCTGATGCTTAGGGAGGAGAAGAAATTTGCCAAAAGTCACTTAACTTATTGTCAGTGTTGGGATCTGAGCCTAGGTCTTCTGACTCATGTCACATTCTCTGTTTTCTTCAACAGACACCTGGTTTTCCATGTGTGCCACCCCCAGAACAGAAATATGTAAGTCATTTCAAGGTATAAAGAAGGGTGTGTGTGTGTGCATGTGTGTGGATGCGTGTGTGTGTTTGTGTGTGTATAAGGTAAAATCTCTGTTGTAAAAAGTGTAAAAACTCAGAAAGTCAAGCACAGGTCCACACTTGGACATGACACAGAGGATTCCCAGGGTGGGGTCTGAGGAGAGGGAGAGCAGCAACCTCCTGATTGTACTTTCCTAGGCCTAAATCCCTACCTGGAGCCCCTATGTAACTATTTCCCTCTGGTTTTCCATTGTTCCACTTGTCTTTTTCTCTTTCTTTTCTGAAAGACACTGACCTCTTTCCCACCCCTTGCTGATAGCCTATGTTGCACCTTATCAAACTTTTTTTCACCAGGTGCCAGGCATTTCCTTCTCATTGATTAACTCTTGGTGCTTTTTCTTTCCTTGCAGACTTTACCTTACCATACCTCAATTCCTGGAGGACTCAGCCGAGTCAAATCTCTGACTGTGATTGGCTCTGTCCTGCCATCTGCTGACTGGTAACTCAAAAGCAGAGAGAATCACTGTCCTATGTTCCCAGGGTTATAAAGGTCCCACCCCCTTCATGAATCCTAGGCAAAAGGGAACTGCAGGGTTGATTTTCCAGTGGCATAGCAAAGGGAATATTTTCTCCAGTCATTCTGAGTTATTCATCAAAATTAATTCAACAAATGTTAAATGCCAACTAAACCTGGGTCAGCATGATATAGTAGACAGAATACTGGCTTTGGACTCAGGAAGACATGAGTTCAACTCCTTCTGCTTCATATTAGCTATGTGACCTTGGGTGATTCACTGCACTACTCAGGTTCCCAGACCTCCCTCTAACACAGAAAGTTGCAGAGAAGCTGCAGATCTCCATTTGTAGGACAATGTCTTACTTTGTCCTTCAGGTTTGTAATCAATCTGAGAAGTGGGAATGATATTGCCCTCCACTTGAACCCAAGATTTCAAGACAATGCCGTAATCCGGAACACTCAGATCAATGGTTCATGGGGAACCGAGGAGCGTTCTCTGCTCAGTCCCATGCCCTTCATTAGAGGCCAGACCTTCCAGGTAATGTATGACAAGGGGGAGGGTGCTTGGAAGGGATGGGAGAGGACATGAACCTTGAACTTCAGTGGTATCACTAGAGAGGACAGTGAGCTGTGGAAAGGCACTCAATAAGTCAGAGGGTCTTCAGTTTGAAGTCCTTCCCTGTAGAGACCCTTTCAGGCATGAGAAAAATTCCCTCTCAGGCCTCTGTGAAAATTATTATTTCATTGGTAGGGTCAGGCACAGGGGAGCCTCTAGCCCTGGTTTGTGGAACCAATACTGAGAAATGATCTAATTTTTTAAAATTTACTTATTTAACTTTTTACATTCATTTTCACAAAATTTTGTGTTCCAAAATTTTCTCCCCATTTGTCCCCTACCCCCACCCCAGGTCACTGAGCATTCTAATTACCCCTATCACCAATCTGCCCTCTCTTCTACCGTTTCTCCCTTCTCTTGTCCCCATCTTCTCTTTTGTCCTGTAGGGACAGATAACTTTCTATTCCCCATTACCTGTATTTCTTATTTCCTAGTAGCAAGAACAATACTAAACAGGTGTTCCTAAAACTTTGAGTTCCAACTTCTCCCCACCCATTCCCTTTGGGAAGGCAGGCAATTCAATATAGGCCATATCTGTGTAGTTTTGCAAGTGATTTCCATAATAGTCGTGTTGTAAAGGACTAACTATATTTCCCTCCATCCTATCCTGCCCCTCATTGTTGCTATTCTCTCTTTTGATCCTATCCCTCCTGGAATGTTGACTTCAAATTGCTCCCTCCTCCCATTGCCCTGCCTTCCATCATCCCCACCACCCTGCTTATCTCCTTCTCCCCCACTTTCCTGTATTGTAAGATAGGTTTTCATACCAAAATGAGTGTGCATTTTATTCCTTCCTTTAGTCGAATGTGATGAAAATAAACTTCATGGTTTTTTTTCTCAGCTCTCCTCTTTTTCTCTCCACTAAAAAGTCTCCTGCTTACCGCTTCTATGACAGATAATTTACCCCATTCCACTTCACCCTCTCTCCTCCCACTACATTTCTTTCTCATCATTTACCTTGATTTCTTTTAAGACATGATCCCATCCTATTCAATTCACTCTCTGCTGTCTCTGTGTGTGCGTGCATGTGTGCATGTGTGTGTGTGTGTGCATGCATGCATGTACATGTGTGTGTGTCTATGTGTGTGTGTAATCCCACCAACTACCCAGATACTGAAAAAAGTTTCAAGAGTTACAAATATTGTCTTTCCATGTAGGAATGTAAACAGTTCAACATTGGTAAGTCCCTTATGACTTCTCTTTGCTGTTTACTTTTTCATGCTTCTTCTCCTTCTTGTGTTTGAAAGTCAAACTTTATTTTCCACTCTGGTCTTTTCATCAAGAATGCTTGAAAGTCCTCTATTTCATTGAAAGACAATATTTTCCCCTGAAGAATTATACTCAGTTCTTCTGGGTAGGTGATTCTTGGTTTTAGTCCTAGTTCCTTTGCCTTCTGGAAAATCCTATTCCATGCCCTTCAATCCCTTAATGTAGAAGGTGCTAGATCTTGTGTTATTCTGATTGTATTTCCACAATACTGGAATTGTTTCTTTCTAGCTGCTTGCAGTGTTTTCTCCTTGACCTGGGAACTCTGGAACTTGGCCACAATGTTCCTAGGAGTTTCTCTTTTTGGATCTCTTTCAGGCGGTGATCTGTGAATTCCTTGAATACTTATTTTGCCCTCTGCTTCTAGAATATCAGAGCAGTTTTCCTTGATAATTTCATGAAGG
>JAQQSK010007711.1:0-13851 GCA_028658325.1 Potorous gilbertii | reverse complement strand
TGTACTGCCAAGTATCTCACAATATAATAACAAAGATCAAATGATAAAGCAAACAAATATATAAAATAAGCTATATACAGAACAAACACGAGCTGATTAACAGAGAGGTCAGTAGAATTCAGATGACTTGGGAAAGACTCCCTGCAAATGATGCAATTGTATTTGTGACTTAAATGAAGTCAAAGAAGTCAATAGAAAGAGATAACTAACAACACCATTCAAAATATAAATGATAGGTACAGAAAATGTCTGAATCTGAAGAGTGTATTGTTTGTGGAGTATTCAAGAGGCCATTGTCATTGGATTGTGCAATATGTGACAGAGATTGAGGTGTAAGAAGAAAATGGAAATAGAAAGAAGATAAGTTAGAATGTCATTGAATGCCAAATGGAGAAATTTATGTTTTATGTTGGAGCTGATATAGAGCCATTGGTAATTTTTAAGTTACATAATAACTTTATTACACATTCAGAAAGAACAGCATGTTGTACACAATAGATCTTCAGTCTCATGTAAAACAATTTTTTTTAATTTACGATTTTATGGAAATACATGTTCCATTTCATAAGTTGAGAATAAAATTTAAAAAAGAAACAAACAATAGAGTTTTCTTAAGCATTACTGTTTTACCAGCACATAATGAACATCGATAGGGGAGAGCCAAAATAAAAGGTGATGCCTAATATAGTCCTACAAACTGTTTAAGTTCTAATGAAGTATACTTGCCTTCTTAGAAAATTGTAGCAGTAGCTATGTCAAGTTACTGACGCCTGTTTAAGATGTAACACTTTTAGTCATTTCTTTTATGTGTAACTCATATTCAAACAAACAGAAACATAAAACAAAAAGCTATTATGTGCAAGGCAATATATTAGATGATAGAGATTTTAGTTATTGACTCAAACCTATTATTTCATTGGTATAGGGGACTTCTCAAAAAGAGAAATAAAATGTACCACTCAGATAAGCAACCCAATTTTAATTTTTGTTCAATTACTTATAAAAGTAGTTTTCAAAATTCATTTTAGTAAGTTTTGAGTTTCAATTTTTTTTCTCCCTCTCTTCCTTTCATGTGCACCAAGGCAACAAACAATCTAATATAGGATATACATGTGCAGTGAAGTAAACCCACATCAGTTTTTCTTTGGAAGAAGAAAAGAAAACCAAAACAACAAAGATGGTGAAAATACGCTTAAATTTGCATTCCAACTCCATAATTATTTTCCTTGATGTGGACAGCATTGTCCCTCATAAATCTTTTGAAATTTTCCTGGATCTTTGCACTGCTGAGAAGAGCTAAGTCAATCATAGTCCATCATCTCACAGTGTTGCTATTACTGTGCACAATGTCCTGTTTCTGGTCCCTTCACTCAGCATCAGTTCATGTAAGTCTTTCCAGGTTTTTCTGATATCCACCTGCTCATGATTTCCTATAGTAAAATACTAATCCATTATATACATATATGAGGACATGTCCAGTAATTTCGCAATTCATGGGCATCCTCTCAATTTCAAGTTCTTTGCCACAACAAAAAGAGCTGCTATAACACCTTCATAAAGGAAGCCCATTTTGACCTCTCAATAATTTCTTTGGTTGCAGACAGACTAGTGTTTTTACTGAATCAAAGGGTTTGCACAGCTGGGTTGCCCTTTGACCATAGTTACAGATAACTCTTCAGAACTTTTAGATCAGTTTACAAAATCACCAACAATGCATTCACCAGTGTCCCAATTTTCCAACATCTTCTATAATATATATATATGTTCTGTCATGTTAGCCAGTCTTATAGGTGTGAAGTGCTACATCAGAGTTGTTTTAATTTGCATTTCTCTATTCAGCAGTGATTTGGAACACTTCTTCATATGCCTATACACAACTTTGATTTCTTCATCTGAAAACTGCCTGTGGATATCTTTTGAACACTTATTAATTGAGAAATTACTTGTATTCTCAGATTTTTATGTATTTGAAAAATGAATCCTTTATATGAAATACTGTGAATTTTCTCCCATCTTTCTACTTTCCTTCATCTTGGTGATTTTGGCTTTGTTTATGCAGTTTTTTTTTCAATTTAATGTAAACAAAATCATCCGTTTTACATTTTAGTGTCCTCTATCTGTTGTTTGGTCATAAATTATTCCATTCTCCTTACATTTGAGAGGTAACTATCTCCTACTTTCCTAATTTTCTTAGCACATCACTCTTTATGTCACAATTATATACCCAGACTTATCTTTGTATAGGGTGTGAGATTTTGGTCTTTCAATAGTTTTTGCCATGCTGTCTTCCTGTTTTTCCAGCTATTTTCTTTCTTTCTTTTGCCTTCTTTATTATTCTCATTTTTCCTTTATTTATTTCTATTTAGTATTTTATTTTCCATAGTTTCATGTAAAAGCATTTTTAACATTTATTTTTAAAACTTTGAGTTCCAAATTTTCTCCCTTTTTCTCACCTCTACCCCAACTGACAAGGCAAGCAATTTGATATGTTACACGAGCATTGTCATGCAAAACATATCCATGACAGTCATGTTATGAAACAACGGACAAAAAAACGGACAAAAAAAAAGCACCTCAAGAAAAATAAAGTAAAAAAAAAAGTGTGCCTCAATCTGCACTGAGACACTGTCAGTACTTTATCTGGGGATGGATAGAACTTTCCATCAGAAATTATTCAGAGTTGTCTTGGATCATTGTATAACTAAGACTAACTATATCATTCATAACTGATCCACTTAAATATCACCGTTATTTTGTACAAAATTCGTTTCACTTTGCATCAGCCCACATAATTCTTCCTGGTTGTTGTGAGAGCATCCTACTCATCATTTCTTATAACACAATAGTATTGCATCATAATCACATACCACAGCTTGTTCAGTCATTTGAGATTGATGGGCATCCCTTCAATTTCTAATTCTTTACATCTAGTAAAGAGCAGACAAATATTTTGGTAGTTATAGCTCCTTTTTCTTTTAGTTTTTTTTTTTCTCTTTTGAGATACAGACCTGGAAGTGGTATTGCTAGGTCAAAGGGTATGCCTGGTTTTATAACCATTTGGGAGTAGGTCCAAATTGCTCTACATAATGGTTGAATCAGTTCACAACTCTGCCAACAACATATTAATGTCTCTTTTTTTCCATTTATTATTCAGCTTTTCTGTCCTATTAGCCAATCTAATAGGTATGAGGTAGTCTCAGAATTGTTTTAATTTGCATTACTGCTATCAATAGTGAGCTAAAATGTTTTGGTGACTATAGCTAACTTGGATTACTTCATCAGAAAACTGACTCTATCTTTTAAAAATTTCTTTAAATTGGAGAATGACTTCAGTTTTTATAAATTTGACTCAGTCCTCTATATGTTTAAGAAAGGAAGTATTTATGAGAGAAATTAGCTTCAAAATGTTTCAGTTAGAATGAGTAACGCTGCTTCCTTCCATCCTATTCCCCATCCTATTTATTATATTCCCTCTTTCCTTTTACTCTGCCCCCTATTAAAAGTGCTTCTGTCTACCTCCTCCTTCAGTCTCTCTCTCTTCCATGATCTTTTCTTATTCCCTTCCAACTTTCCTGTAGGGTAAAACAGATTTGATGATTTCTTTCATAAAGTGAGTAGTGATTCTTCCAATTTCTATTTCACCCTCTGGTTCCAGATTAACAAGATAGTTTTTCTTGATAACCTCTTAAAAGATGAGGTCCAGGCTGTTTTTTTATCATAGCTTTCAGGTTGTCCAAAAATATTTCAAATATCTTCCTGATTTATTTTCCAGGGCAGTTGTTTTTCCAATCAGATATTTCACATTGTCTTCCATTGACTGAACAACCGTAGAAATAATTAGAATAAATGAAGATGTCAGGAAGGCTTGTGTGTCTCAATTGGAGATAACTGGGCTTAGAAGAAAGGAAAATGAGACAGAACCAAGATAGCATAAGAACAGCACACACTTTCTAGAATGCTACTCCCAAGCCCAGCCAAATACCTATAAAAAATGGCTCCAATAAAATTCTAGAGCTGTAGAACCCACAAAATGACAGAGTGACACAAACCTCCAGCCCAAGTCAGCCTGAAACGTCGCTGGAAAGTGTCTATCTTGCCAAGCAGGGGGCAGGACACAGTCCAGTGTGGGCCGCACTGGCAAAAATATGATCTGAGCAGGCCTTGGGGAGATTGAATCTCTTGCATCTGTGGTAGTTTCCAGACTTCAGGATCTGAAAACACTGAGGAAAAATTGGAAGGTCAGTGGAAAAAGCCCGTGGTACAAGTGTGGGAAAATGGAGTGGTTCAGCCCCAGCCTCAGGGCAGAAGAGGGAGAACGGGGATGAGGAATCTGCAGCAACCATAGCAGCAACAGGGGCAGAGACAGGAGGTGTTTCTGGAGTGCTAGTCCCACAGATTTTGGGGGGATCAAGCAGCAGACAGTGCACTCCACACACCCACTGAAAGCAGCAAACTATCTACAGGAAAAGTTCAAAAGTTAGGTAACTGGCTGGAGAAATGAACAAAAATCAATAGAAGAATCAGGCTATAGAATCTTATTTTGGTGGAAGGAAGAACAAAACATGCAAACAGAAGACAATAAAGTAAAAGTTCCTGCATCCAAAGCCACCAAGAAATATATGAATTGGTTTAAGGCCATAGAAGAGCTCAAGAAGGATTTTGAAAATCAAGTAAGAGAAGCAGAGCAAAAATTGTGAAGAGAAATGAGAGTGATGCAACAAAGTTATCAAAAATAATCAACTGTTTGTTAAAGGAGACCAAAAAAATGCTGAAGAAAATAACACTGTAAAAATAGACTAATCCAAATGACAAAGGAGATCCAAAAAGCCAATGAAGGAAAGAATGCCCTAAAAAGCAGAATTGCCCAGATGGGAAAGCAGATCCAGAAGCTCACTGAAGAAAATAATTCCTTAAAGATTAGAATGGAGCAGATAGAAGTTAATGACTTTATGAAAAAAATATCAAGGAATCATCAAACGAAACCAAAGGAATGAAAAAATAGCAGACGGTGAAATATCTCTTTGAAAAAACAACTGACATGGGAAATAGATCCAGGAGGGACAATTTAAAAATTATGGGATTACCTGAAAGCCATGATCAAAAATAGAGCCTAGACATTATCTTTCCAGAAATTATCAAGGAAAACTGCGCTGATATTCTAGAACCAGAGGGCAAAATAAATATTGAAAGACTCCACCAATCACCTCCTGAAAAAATACCAAAAGGAAAAGACCTAGGAATACTGTAGCCAAATTGTGGAGCTCTCAGGTTAAGGAGAACATATTGCAAGTAGCCAGAAAGAAACAATTCAAATATTGTGGAAATATAATGAGGATAACTCATGATCCAACAGCTTTTACATTAAAGGATCAAAGGACTTGGAATATGATATTCCAGAAGTCAAAAGAAGTAGGCCTAAAACCAAGAATTGCCTGCCCAACAAAACTGAGAATAATACTTCAGGGGAAAAGTGGTCATTCAATGAAATAGAGAACTATCAAGCATTCTTGATGAAAAGACCAGAATTGAATATAAAATTTCATTTTCAAACACAAAAATCAAGAGAAGCATGAAGAGATAAACAAGAGAAATCATAAGAGACTTACTAAATTTTAACTGTTTTCATTCCTCCGTGTAAAAATAGTATTTATAACTCTTGAGACTTTTCTCAGTACTAGGGTAGTTGAAGAGATTATATACATAAAGACAGAGGTCACAGGGTGAGTTGAATAGGCAGGGATACTATCTAAAAATTAAAATTAATGGGTGGTAATGGAATATATTGGGAGGAAAAAGTGAAAGATAGAATGGGGCAAATTATCCCTCCCATACAAGAGGCAAGAAAATCTTTTTCAAAGGAAGGGAAGATATGAAAGGTGAGAGGGAAAAAGTGAACCTTACTCTCATCACATTTGACTTATGGAAGGAATAACATGCTTACTCAATTTACTGTGAAACTCTATCTTGCACTACAGGAAAGTATGGGATGAAGAATAAGTGAGAGTGGAAGATGTTAGAATGGAGGGCAAATGGGAGAAGGGCATAATTAGAAATAAATACTTTTGAGGAGGTATAGGGTCAAATTAGAGAACAGAATAAAAGGAGTGAAGTATAGTCTTCCACCACATGACTTTTTTGGAAGTCTTTTGTATAAATACACTCATAGCGTAGGTAATGTATATCGAATTGCTTGACTTCTCAGTGGGGGTGGGTAGGGAGGAAAGAAGGGAGAGAAGTTGGAACTTAAACTTTTAGAAACGAATGTTAAATATTGCTTTTACATGCAACTAGGAAATAAGATAAAAAAGAAATGGGGTATAGAAATCTATCTTATCCTCCTAGAAAATAGGGGGAATGAGAATAAGAGAAGGGAGGGGTGTGATAGAAGGGAATGTAGTTTGAGGGAAGGGGTAATCAGAATGCATACTGTCTTGGAGTGGCTGGAGGGAAGAGATAGGGAGAAAATTTTGAACTCAAAATCTTGTGGAAATGAATGTTGAAAACTAAAAATAAATAAATTAGAATTTAAAAGAAAAGGAGAAAGGAAAAGACTATTAGCAGGAAGATTCGCTCAGTCTACTGGCTTGACTTGTCAGGCAATAGAGATATTGAGAGAGACTGTCTAAAACACAATAGAAATAAAATGATCATTTAACTGTCCAGCAAATTATTCTCTTTTAATATGCTAAATCCCTTCTGAGAGTAGAGCTAATTATATTTTTATTCTTTCTTATTTAAAACTTTCTAATTATTTTTTATCTCTTTTTTTAAATAGTTTTCTATGGAAGAAAGAAATAGGTGTGAGATTTTATACACACATACACACATATATGTATATTATATATATAATATTATATAAATACATAATTTATATTATACATTAATCATTGTTCCACACAGTGTCAGGGAAAAGACTTTAAACATGACCAAAAGCTAAACATTTTATTTATTTATTTTTAATATTCTACAATCACTACCATAGAATTAATACTTTAACCCTCTCATACTTACCCCCCACTATCCCCCTCCCTCCCCAAGATGGCATATAATTCTGTATAGGTTCTACATATACCTTCCTAACGAATATGTTTTCACCATAGTCATGCTATGTAGGCGAACTAAAATAAATGGAAGAAACCATATAACAAATCAAAACATAATACACAAACACACACACACACACAACATGATCTGCTACACTCTGCATTTGCATTCCACAGTAATTTCTCTGAGTGTGGAAGGCATTTTGCCTTAGAAAACCAATGGGATTTTGTTTTTCTTTTAAGTTCTTGCGTTATTACGAAGTTCCAAGTCTACCAGAAAAAACTCTCGCACACTGTGGTTGATTCTGTGCACAAAGTTTTCCTGGTTCTGCTCCTTTCACTCAGCATCAGATCATATAAGTCCTTTCAGGCCTCCCTGAAATCTTTTTGTTCATCATTTCTTATGGCACAATAGAACTCCATTACATTCATATACCATGATTTATTCAGTCATTCCTCAATTGATGGGCATCCCCTTGACTTCCAGTTTTTCACAACTACAAAGAGTGCTGCTATAAATATTTTTGTACATGTGGGACCCTTTCCCATTTTTATGGTCTCTGGGATATAGTCCTAGTAGCGATATTTCTGGGTCAAAGAGTATGCACATTTTTGTAGCCCTTTGGGCATACCTTCAGACCACGCTCCAGAATGGTTGGATGAGCTCAGAGTTGCACCAACAATGAATTAGTGTTCCAACTCTCCCACATATTCTCCAGCATTTATCGTTTTCTTGTTCTGTCATGTTTGCCAATCTTATAGATGTGATACGGTACCTCAGAATTGTTTTGATTTGCACAAAAGCTAAATATTAAATGATTTTCCCTGGATTACTAGTTGAGTAGGTGTAAGCCATCAGAAATTATGTAAAAATACCCTAAAACCTCTCTGTAGAGATTATGTTTCCAGGACTCAACAATTCTACTCTTGCTTCATTTTAGAACAGATGTTTACCTAGGAAGGAGAGAAGCACTCCAGTTTCCTCATTCAAGAAGTTGTTCTCTGGGTTTTTACAATGGCATCCTTTACTCCTTTTTTTCCTTACAAATTCTATTTTGCAATATTTTGCAGCTTATTTCCTTTTATTATTTATCTTTCCATTGCCATAGTAATTTTCAATTTCAATTCTTTGAAGACTTTGGTGTTCAAAGAACTGCACTCATACAAAGCAAACAACACATAAATATATACACATAAATATACCTATGATATATGGATATATTTTTACACTAAAAGTAAAAATAATAATGTTTTTATACCAACAAAGACAGTGGAACTCCAGCATGGAGACCCTAACATCAAAGCCCTGGATGTGCTTTAAAAAAAGAAAAGGAAAAATGACATCAAAGAACAAGGAAAGGAAAAGAAGTTGAACTAGATGAAATAAACAAAAAAGTCTGTGCCAATAGGGAAACAATCAATTGTCAAAGTATCTGGAAGAAGAAAATATACCAGATTCTACAGTTTGAATTTTTTTGTGTGTGTTGGCTCATTTCCCCTGCCAATTACTTGATTTTTGAGCTCTTTGTTAAGGTAGTTCTCTGCTTCCAGTGGGTGGGTGGGGAGAGGAACAGTATACTGTCTCAAGCTTCATGGGGATTTTGAGCAGCTATTTTCAAAAATACTTCCAGAGACCTGAAAATTTTCAGTTCTTCCAAGGTTATATGATCAATGGACAGGTGCTTACTCCTCTCCTGGTCGCTGTTCTCGTCCATGAGTGATCTCGAGCACTCTTTTCCACCTTGAAATTGTGAGGACAGTTTGCTCTTCAATGCTACTACAAGCTCCACCATGTCAGAACTTTTCTGCCACCCAGAATTGTGACCCAGATGCAAGCAAGGCAAAACAAGAGAAACATATCTCAGCAGCAAAGAGACCCCTGTAATTCCCCTGTCATCATTTGCTCGATCCTCCCATAATTTATGAGGCTAGAGTTCCTGAAAGAGCTACCACTGCTGCTGTAAACGCCATGGGTTCTGCTGGCCTGGGTCTGGGTCCATATTGGACTGTTATCTCACATAGGTCTGACAGGTTTCTTCCATTGACCTTCCAAGTTTTCCTCAGTGATTTGGGATCAAGAAACCTGGAAGCCAGCACAGATGCCAATGATTCAGGCACCTGAGGCATTTTCATTAACCTTCTATGCCAGCCTCTGCTCCCAACCTAGTGCATCATTGACGCTTTCCAGGCTATGGGCTGTAGATTTGCTTCACTTTGTCTTTCTGTGGCTTCTGCAGTTCCAGAATTTGTTTAGTATAATTCTGACAGAGTTTTGGAGAGATTTTGGGGAGAGCTCAAGCATTTCTCTGCTTTGACTCTGCCCTATTGGCTTTACTCCCCTGTGTCAAGAAAATATATAAGAGACATGGAAAGAATCTTTTACTTATGGACCATGAAGGAAGAAAAAATGATTTACTTTTTTCTCTCTCTCCCTTTGGCTTCAATAATTATATGCTGTAGGAGGAAAGGAAAGGTCTATTTCATGTTTTCGCACTTTGAAGGGCCTACTGAGTTTAATTTTTTCTTTCTTTACTATGCTATCCATTTAATGATAGTTTTATTCATAGTATTATTATTATATTACAACTGTTTATTGTTTGTTACTTCCAAAACATTTTAAGCTGTAGTAAGGAATTTCAAATAGGAAAAAGATTTACAAAGATTGCAGAATTACATTGTCTGGAGTAAATTATTCCAGTAACTAAAAATCATTTTTTACTCAAAGGAGTACTTTTTTAAATGGCAAAAGAAAAAAAATAAGGAAAGAAAACAAAAAAAAATTATAAAATGAACAAAGAATCAGTGTGCAGATCCATCTATATTTTATTTCCATAGATTTTTTCCTTTAATCTTGGAAGAAAAAGATTTGGGATTTGGTAACAATGTGCTACAACATGCCTATATATGACGAACACAAATTCCAAGAGAATGAAAGGACTAGCAATTAGGCTAGAGGTGCAGCAAAAAATATCTTGTAGGAAGTAGTTCAGTCTTGAAGAAAGCCTTAAATTCTTACAAACATAGTGACAAGGGAAATTATTTTAGGCACTGGGAATAGATGAAGTGAGGACATGTAGACAGGAGATAATGGGTATTTTGGATTTTACTTTAAACTGGATGAAATTCATAGGTCAGTTTAGATGGAAGAAAGGATTTATGAAAAGTCCAAGGGCCATCTGGTCAAATGAATAATAGAAGAAAAACTGACCAATGATTTAAAAAATATGAAAACAGGAATCACAGAAGAATTTAAAAGGGAAATTAGACAAATAGGAAAGGAAGGAGAAAAGCAAACTGGAGAAAATAACTCCTTAAAAGGAACAATTGCACAGGTGGAAAAGGAGAAGCAAAAGTTAATTGAAGAAAACAATTTCATAAAATTTAGAATCGGGTAGAAGATAATAACTATATGAGATGTCAACAGAAAACATAGAAGAAAATGTAACATATTTAATTGGAAAAGCAAGTGACCTGGACAATAGATCCAGGAGAAAATCTAAAGATTATAGGTCTAACAGAAAACCATAATGAAAAAAGAGCCTGGACAATATCTTCCAAAAAATCATCATGGAAAATTGCCCAGAAATCCTAGATTCAGAGGAGAAAATAGTCATTGAAAGAATCCACCATTCACCTTCTGAAAGAGATCCCAGACCAAAAACACCAATGAAATCGTTGGCAATTTCCAAAACTGTCAACTGAAGGAGAAAATACTGCAAGCAGCCAGAAAGAAATCATTCAAATATCGAAAATCTACAGTCAGGATCACACGGGATCTCACAGCTTCCACATTAAAAGACTGAAACATTTGGAACATGATATTCCATAAGGCAAAGGAGCTGGGACTACAACCAAGGATTAACTACCCAGCAAAGTTGATATAATATTTCAGACAAGGTGATGTACATTTAATGAAATAAGGGATTTACAGATCTTCCTGATGAAAAGGCGAGAATTCAATAGAAAACTGATCTTCAAACGCTGGTTTCAAGAGAGTTATGAAAAGGCAAACAAGAGGGAAATAATCTTGTTATTCAATATGGGCAAACTATTTACATACCTATAAAAGAAGATGATATTTGTTAATCTTGAAAGTTGTGTATTTGTTATAATATATAAAAGGGATATACATAGATGAAAGAAGCACTATAAAGTAGATAATGTCATGATAAAAATGTGATTTAAGAATGTGAAGGTATTGTAATGGGATGGATGAAAAGACGAATCAGAAAAAGGTAAATTACATCACAAGAAGAAATTCAAGAATATGTTACAGTAGAGGGAAAGAAGGGGGAGAGATGAGCATTGTTTGAGAGTTACTCTCATCGGATTGAGTTCAAAGAGGGAACAACAAACAGTCAAATATAAAAATAAAACTATCTCTATAGGCAGTAGGAGGCAAAGGGGATAACAAAAGGGAGAGGAAGCTGCAAGAAGGGAAAAAAAGTAATAAGGGAAAAGAGGATTAAGAAGGAGGTGGGCTGAAAGAAGGGAGGGAAGACTGAGGGAGGCAGTGATCAAAAATTAAAACTCTATTGTGTAGGGGAAGGGAGAAAGGAGAACTAAAACCATAAATGAGAGGCAAGGGGAAGAAGGGAAAGACAGAATAATCATAACTGTTGATGTGCATGGCATAAACTCTC
This sequence comes from Potorous gilbertii, assembly GCA_028658325.1. Classification (NCBI taxonomy): domain Eukaryota; kingdom Metazoa; phylum Chordata; class Mammalia; order Diprotodontia; family Potoroidae; genus Potorous; species Potorous gilbertii. The sequence goes on along the minus strand of JAQQSK010007711.1, from coordinate 2,165 downwards.
CCATAAATTGGAGACAGATAGTTGAGTGGATTAAAAATCAAATCCAACAACATGTTGTTTACAAGAAATACATTTGAAACAGGAGCATACACACAGGGTAAAGGTAAAACGTTGGAGTACAAAAATTGTGCTTCAGCTGATGAAAAAAAAAAACCAAAAAACAAAAACAGGGGTTGCAATCCTAATCTCAGACAAAGGAAATAGATCTAATCAAAAGAGACAAGGAAGGGAACTATATCCTGTAAAAGGCACCATAGACAATGAAGCAATGTCATTACTAAGTATATATGCTTCAAGCAGTATAGTATTCAGATTCTTAGAGGAAAAGTGAAGGGAGCTACAGGAAGAAGTAGATAGCAAAACCATACTGGGGGGATCTCAAACTCCCCACCTCTGAACTTGATAAACCTAACCTCAAAATAAACAAGAAAGAAGTTAAGGAGGTGAATACAGTTCTGGATAAGGTAGATAGGACAGATCTCTGGAGAAAACTGAATGGAGAAAGAAAGGAATATACTTTTCTCTCAGTGGGACATGGCACATATACAAAAATTGACCATGTACTAGGGAACAAAAACCTGACAATTCAGTGCAGAAAGGCAGAGATGGTGAATACATTCTTTTCAGATCATAATGCAATAAAAGTCATATATAACCACAGACCATGGAAATATAAACCGAAAATTATTTCAAAACTAAACAATCTAATCCTAAAGAATGAGTGGGTTAAGTAGTAAATTATAGAAATAGTCAGCAGTTTCATTCAAGAGAATGACAAAAGTGATACAATCTACCAAATTTTAAGGGATACTGCAAAAGCAGTTATTAGGGGAAGGCTTATATCTTTGAATCTTACTTGAATAAAATAGAGAAAGAGGAGATCAATAAATTGGGCATGCAGATGAAAAAGCTTGAAATACAATGAACTGAAAATACCCAAATAAATTGAAAATTAGAAAAACTGAAAACTAACAGAGAGCTTGATGAAACTGAAATTAAGAAAAGTATTGAACCAATAAACCAAACTAAGAGTTGGCTTCATTAAAAAAAAAACAATTAAATTGATAATCTTTTGGTCAATTTGATAAAAAAAGAAGAAAATCAAATTACCAACACCAAAAATGAGAAGGGTGAGCTAACCTCCAATGAGGAAGAAATTAAAACAATTTATTAGAAATTTCCTTGCCCAACTGTATGCCCATAAATTTGACAATCTAAATGAGATGGTTGATTATTTTTAACATATACATATATGCATATATATGTATATAAGTATGTGTACATACACACACACACACATATATATATATGTATAGTATGTATATGTATGTATGTATAAACTGTCCAGATTAGTAGAAGTGGAATTTGAATAACTAAATAAACCTATCTCAGAAAAATAGAAACTGAAAAAGCCATCAATTAAATCCCTAGGAAAAATCTACAGGACTATATGAATTTACAAGTGATTTCTATCAAACATTTAAAGAACAGTTAATTCCAGTTCTATATAGACTATTTAGGAAAATTGGTGAAGGAGTCGTACCAAAGTTTTTCAATGATACAAATATGGTTTTGGTACCTAAACTAGGAAAAACCAAAATTGAGAATGGTAATTATAGACCAATTTCTCCAATGAAAAAAATGCAAAATTTTAAATAAAATATTAGCAAAAAGAAAACAGCAAGTTATCATGAGAATAATACCTTATGATCAGGTAGGATTTATACTAGGAGTGCAGGGCTAGTTCAATATTAGAAAACCTATTAGTATTATTGATAATAACAACAAACCAACTAACAGAAACCACATGATTGTCTCAATAGATGCAGAAGAAACTTTTGACAAAATACACCCATTCCTCCTGAAAACACTGGAAAGCATAGGAATAAATGAACCTTACCATAAAATAATAAGTAGAATATACCTAAAACCATCAGAAAGCATTTAATGCAATGGGGACAAGCTAGATGCATTTCCAATAAGATCAGGGGAGAAACAAGAATGTCTATTTTCACTGCTGTTATTCAATATGGTATTAGAAATGCTAGCTGTAGCAATAAGAGAAGAAAAAATATATTTAAGGAATTAGAATAGCAAAGAATAAACTAGGTTATCATTCTTTCCAGATGATATGATGATATACTGCAAAGTTGCAGGTTGCGAAG
>JAQQSK010007710.1:0-13853 GCA_028658325.1 Potorous gilbertii | reverse complement strand
CACAAGAATAAGAAGAAGCATGAAAAAGTAAACAGCAAAGAAAAGTCATAAGGGACTTACTAAAGTTGAACTATTTACATTCCTACATGGAAAGACAATATTTGTAACTCTTGAAACTTTTCAGTATCTGGGCAGTTGGTGGGATTACACACACACACACACACACACACACACACACACACACGTACATGCATGCGTGCACACACACATACACACATGCATGCACACACAGAGACAGAGAGCACAGAATGAATAGAATAGGATGGGATCATATCTTAAAAAAAATTAAGGTAAACAGTGTGAGAGAAATGTATTGGGAAGAGAGAGGATGAAATGGAATGGGGTAAATTATCTCTCATAGAAGAGGCAAGCAGGAGACTTCTTTGTGGAGGGTAAAAGGAGAGCTGAGGAAAAAACATGAAGTTTACTCTCATCACATTCAACTAAAGGAAGGAATAAAATGCACACTCATTTTGGTATGAAAATCTGTCTTACAATACAGGAAAGTGGGGGAGAAGGAGATAAGCAGGGTGGGGGGATGATGGAAGGGAGAGCAATGGGAAGAGGGAGCAATTTGATGTCAACACTTGGGGAGGGACAGGATCAAAAGAGAGAATTGCAACAATGGGGGGTAGGATAGGATGGAGGAAAATATAGTTAGTCTTACACAACATGACTATTATGGAAGTCATTTGCAAAACTACACAGATATGGCCTATATTGAATTGCCTGCCTTCCCAAAGGGAATGGGTGGGAAGGGAGGGATGGGGAGAAGTTGGAACTCAAAGTTTTAGGAACAACTGTCAAATATTGTTCTTTCTACTAGGAAATAAGGAATATAGGTAATGGGGAATAGAAAGTTATCAGGCCCTACAGGACAAAAGAGAAGATGGGGACAAGGGAAGGGAGGGATGATAGAGGAGAGGGCAGATTGGTAAAAGGGGAAATTAGAATGCTCAGTGTACTGGGGTGAAAGGAGGGGACAAATGGTGAAAAAATTTTGAACCCAAAATTTTGGAAAATGAATGTAGAATGCTAAATTAATAAAGAAAGAAAGAAAAAAGAAAAAAAAATCATGCTACTTGAAGTCTCCAATCCTGTGAAACTTCTCTTCTTCTTCATGATTTTTCAAAGATAACTGACTAGCTTAGGAATTAAATCTGCTAGTTCTTTCTTTACTTTTGGATGAAGTTCACTTCATGGTCAGGCTGACCTGAATTTACCTAAGGCAACTAAATACTTTCCTAATATGTTCTTACTTATTTTGGATTTCAGTTCCCTTTTTAGTCATTGATCTTTAGGTTTTGTTTTGTTTTATCCAAATCAAGGATCATTTTACTAAGTAGTGAAAGCAGAAGCAAGTCTTGGCTTCTCTCCTTCATCCTTCATCGTCACATACATTCTGAAGTTCTACCTTTCCTTTGATTTTCTTATTTTTATAACATACTCTAAGGACAAGCAAAGTAGGATCTTTTGCTATCTTTTTGTTTGAGTATAATCAAGAAATACAATGCCTCTACTTGTTCCAGGATCGATGGCCTTTTAGATTGTAAGGCCAAGGATTCTAGAAGGGTGAATTGTAAGGGCAAACAAAGTAGAATCTTTGGGGTGTTTTGTTTTAGTATAATCAGGTGCCTGTGATTGAATTTTGCCTTTATGAATCAAGAGTCTTTACTAGGAGTAAAGTACAGAAATAAGAGTTTCATTAACTCAAAACAGTATGTGCAATTGCATTGTTAATGTGATTAAAGAACTTCTCCGCCTATTAGTGGGTCTGCCCATTAAAGGGAGTTCAATTAGGGAAGATTTGTAGGAAGGCCCACACCCTTTGTTAATGAGGCACTGGTTGTCAAGAATTGGGATGCCCTCTGGTTCTAAAAAAATGTATAAATATGCTAAGGGTAAGGGTTTACTTTGGGACTTAGTTTTTGGAAGAAGCTTTTTGTGCCAGAAGAAACTCTAGGAAGCTCCTAAGAAGTCCCTTGACTTTGAAAACCTACATGTTGGTGCTTCTCTCTCCAGCAATTATAGTCAGACCGTTGGAGCTGTCTGTTGATTTGTCATGTATGTATTGTTTATGTCAGACAGTTTGGAAGTGATATCTGTTGATTTCTTGAACTAAGTAAATAGTATAAGTGCTTGATTAACCCCTCAAAAGTTCCAGATCAAAAGAACCTCTGATAAAGGCCCCCTGTGTATGCTGGGGTGCTTACTGATACATATACCTTAAACAAATAGAATTAACTAATACCAAATACAGTCTTTTCAACTGTAAAATAGTTTATAAAAAAAAAACACTTGTTATTCAATATAATTCCATTTGAAGTCTTTTTTTTATTTATTTGGCAGTAATACTCATTCATTCATTTAGCAGATATATCCCTGAAGTAGTCATACTCTCCTGTCCCAAAGAATAAGGTTTATAATACCTCCTTTATATTGTCAATACTCAATACCAGCCTCCCTTCTCCTTCATCAAAAGATACTCTCTAGCTGTAATAATTAGAAATAAGAGTAAAATGTTAATAGAGTAACAGGTGTTTGTTTTCCTTGAGTCATTTAGATTTTAAGAGAGAACAATGAATTTAGACTAAGGAAATGAGCTCTAATGTTGGAATGCTAGGCACCAGTGGCAGATTGAGGGATAATTCTTGACAACCTAAGGAGTCCTCCTGGTGATCCTCCAGTCATACTGTGTAGTGACTGTCTACTTAACACTATGATGGAAGAACTGAGAATGACTCCCCAGATCCTTCAAGTTATACAAAACCAAAAAAGTAAAGTTGAAACTCTAACAACATCCTTGAGAACTTTCCTTTCCAAGCTGTAAAAATAATTTCAATTACGGAAATTCATTGTATTTCTGTATGAACACAACAGCATTGTGCTTTAAACTATCACCAATTTCTGCCATAATTGGTCAGCCCAAGAATTTTAATTATATTTCTAACTGACCCCACATGAATATGAGAAACAATAAAGAGAAGTAATAGAGCCACTATGTGAAACAAAAGGTTTTTTTTAAAATCCAGTATGTGAATATTAATGTGAAATTTAAATAATAATGTGTAATAAATACCTCTTATTAACAGCCATATTATTATTTATGCTAATTTGAAGAATTTGAAGGTAGTATACATTTTAATTGCAGTGAGCTCTTATTTTATTTATATTTTAGCAACTACTGAGCTATCAGCTCTGACCATATAAAGAAACGAATATTAAGGGAATAAATGTGGTTTCCCTTTTGTTCATTGCATTAGCATGTAACTCTCCTGAAACAAACGTCTCTTGAGAATCTTATTAAAAAATTATTTTAATAACTGTACATTTTGAAGCTCACAAAGTACAGATTAAAGAAATCATCACTTTTTCTTTGTTCAAAAAGTGATATTTCGTCAGAAAAAAGGACAAGAAATCTAAATATAAAGAAGACAAACACCTTCAGAGTTTGGAGTGTAGTTACCACCTTAAATTTTTTTGTCTGGTATTACTTCAAATCTTTTTTAGATAACACAGGGAAGAAAAAAACCCCATCACTTTCAATTAAGCTTAAATGCATATACAAATCAACTGCTAATTAGTCCAGTTCTCCAAATATGATCTGCAATTATAAGATAAATCTACCCACAGAGATTCATTAAACCTTAGAATTTTTGAACTGAAACTTCAGTGGAGTTCCTTTAAGCAGTTCTCTGCAGGGACTGGCACTGGCTCTTTTCCTAATCCTGCCCTGTTTCACAGGTACACTATCAAAACAAAAGTCTTTGAGGGAAATGGCTTTGTCTTAGAGTAATGGAGTCAGATTCCTTTAATAGCCCTTACTGCCCCCACTTTCTCTCTGTCCCCTTCTACAACCAATGGCAATGGGGAATTCATGTTGGAGTTTCCATTCTTTGTAAAAGAGAACATTAGGAAAGAAAACTACCAACATGGATGCTCATTTTACCTGATCAAGACTGCTGGAGCTGACTGTGCTGCTGTGCCACTCAAAATGGACATAATGTTTTACATAGGTTGCTTTATCCAAAGCATGCTTTTAACAGGCTATCAGAGCCTAAGGTAACGATTATCCTAGAGGACTTTAGGATGTGAAGCAATGCAAAATCCCATTTGCCACATGGAAACATAATCAAAATTAAGGGAGAAAATCACATAGTTTATAAAAAGAATTGCCTTGTTATTTAATCTAGTCCATTTATCCCACATGGAAAAACTCTTAGAATCATGAATTTCTAGTCCAAACTTCTAACTTTAATGATTAGTAACAGTGAGTTCAAAAAGTTATGGTACTTGACCTAGGTCACATAAATAATATATGACTGAGGCAAGGTTTATTACTGTCTTCTTGTTCCAAGTACAACTGAATTTCCACTGTAAAATGTCACTAGGTACTCTGTCTATCTTACTATTCAAATGCTAGTAAATAGAATTTCCTCGAATTTGAAAAAAGTAGCAAATTTCCATTTGGTCTTTCATTGTACATCTTTCTCCTTACACACATAATCCTTCTTCCACCCCTTTATTCAAGAGTTATGCATATTTCATATTTATAAGGTGTACAATATTGGCAAGTTTAATGGGTTCATTCATGACCAGTGTGTAAATATGTTTCACATGAATGTACATGTATATTCTATATTGAACTGCTTTCTATTTGGAGAGGTCTGAGGGGTGAGTTGGAGAAAAATTTGGAACTCAAAATCTCATTAAAAATGAATATTGAAAACTATCTTTATATGTAATTGGAAAAAATAAAATACTAGTTACAAAAATAAATAAAATAAAAGTGTTAATGAATTCCTTGAATATTAGAGCTGGAAGAGTCCTTAGAGATCACTTAGTCTATATCCTTTAATGAGGAAATTAAGGCCAACAGAGGATATGGGACTTGCCCAAAGTTCCATCCTTCTTAAATTGCAAAACTCTGGAAACACAGATTCTCTAACTCAAAATTGAGTGTTCTTTTTATTCAGGAACCACAATTTTCCTACCAGAGCCAAAAAGTAAACCCAGTTCTTCTGGTCAAAATCCCATGCTCTTTTCATAAGACTGTGTTACTTCCCTTACTTGTGTCACTTCAGACTCTAGGTCTCATATTCTTCCCACAAAAAGGAGAACTTGGACAAAGTAGATCAAAAGGTCAGTTCAACTCTAATATATACATTAAAATCTATAATTCAAAAAAATACTCAGGTAGTACTACTGTTGCTTTCCCAATAGCAGTCATAGACATGTGCTGTTCTGTGACTGAGGAACAAAGCCAACGCAAGTGAACCATGTGGAGAGTAAATATATAACCTTGACCTCATTTGTGCCACAGTCCAAGCAACTGAACTAACTTGCCATAGTAAGATAAGTGAATTCTTGGGATGAGAAAAGAAGCTTCAACTTAGACAAAAAAAGCTACATTGATTTCTTGTAGACATCAACTCGTTCCCTGATATAGTTGTATTTTGTATTTGTTAATGCCAGATTACTTTTTCATTTAGGGCATAAGTTATCATTGAGATAGAGTTTCCAGGAATAAGGGGATTATTATGCCACTGACCTTGATCAGAATATTGTATACTATTGTGTCTGGTTTAGTATTCTACAGTTTAGAAAGGCTACTCATATACTACAGAACATCCAAAAGAGAGCAAAATGAATGTTAAAAAGTCATCAGTTCATGCCACAGGAGGAATGGTCAATTGCTCTTGGAATCTCCATTTTAAGGAAATTGTACAGGCCAGTAACGTTCCCTCTTATTCTTCTAAGGTTTCAGTTACGATTCTGTGAAATTCTTTTTCCAATATATCCCCATGTGGGTACATTTTCCAGTCCTCCACTCTTACTCCTAACTTTTCAACTTCAATGTGCTATCTTCCTCCATTAAAATATAAGCTCATTGAAGTCAGAGTCTATTTTTCTTTTTACTTGCATTAGTATTCCCAGGACTTAGAACAGTGACTGACATGTCATAAGGACTTAATAAATGTTTGTTGATGTTTGTTGACTTACAACTCAAAAATTCTGATTTTCTGGGCAAATACTTACAACTGAAGTAGTATCATGCATCCAACAGGTGCTCAAATACTAATTTTAGATGATGATAATGAAATTAGGACTTTGTAAACTATTATCAAAGTTACTGTCACCCTTTTGCTTTTGTCTATCTGACTAGTTAATACAAATATATTCCAAGAATTTTGCTTTAGAATGATTAAATTAACTATGATTAAAATATATTTGAATGCCTAAAAGAAACTGAGAAGTTCAGTGTCATGGGTTCTGTTCACAAGTTCCTTTCTGGGGGTTTGGGGGTGAGGATGTAGAGCCAAGATCACAGAGTGAAAAGTAGAAATTTTTCCTCAGTTCTTTTTCCTCTTCCTCCTCAGTGACCTAGAAAATGCACCAAATAGAATTCTGACAGTGAAATCCAAGAAAAATATAGCCCAGAGTAGTTTAAAAAGATAGAGAAAAGAGAGAAGTCTTCAGACACTGGGGTAGGGGCTGGCAGAGGAGAGCAGTGCAGCAGCAACAGCAACAATAACGAAATCAACAGCAGGTTATAGAACAATACTTTTGGTAGAGAGCAGCCCAGCATCCAGGGATGATAAAGGGGTTAAACATCCTGCCAGAAAGAGATCCTAGGGGACCTCTGTATAGCTGGGAGAAGTAAGGGGGTCATCGAACAGTTCTGTTGCTTGTTACTTTATTCCAGGTCAAAATCATTCAAGGAAGTAGAGATTAAGAAGTCTAACTCTTGACTCAGTGAAGCAACTGTCTATACAAATTCAACTATATACAAGCTGTCCAAAACAAATTGGGTAAAGAATTTGCATAGCAGAAACAAGGAGGGTAGTGAACAGAATTTTTCCAGAGTCATGACACTTTGGAAGCAGCAAAAACTTAATGGAACCCAGAATGAGATGTGAAAGTTGTGGAAAATGAAAGACAAAAGCTCAGGCAAGACACCACCCACCCAAAGTAAACAGAGTCCAACACTAGCATAAAGTACAAACATGAGAAATAGCCTAGAAAAATTAGCAAACAAAAAAAGAACCATAAAAAGTTTCTAGAGTGACCAGGGAACTTAAGACATGAGCACAAGAGAAGACAAAGATTTAAAAACATCTATAAGCAAATAAAAATGGAAATTGGGCTTAAGCCTAACAAAAATTCTTAGAAAAATGTTTATAAAGAGGAAAAACTGATTGTAGTCATGAAAGAAGAGTGGTAGAGAAAATAATTAGAAGCAAATGTGAGCTATGTAAAGAAATTATAAAAATAGGTTAACAGCTTAGTGAAAGAAGCAAATATAATACTGAAGAAAAATAATTCCTTAAAATTAGAATTGGTCAAATGGAAGTTAACTATATAAGACATTAAGAAACAATAAATCAAAATACTGAAAAAATAAATTATAAAATATTCCATAGGAAAAAAACTGACCTGTAAAATAGATCAAGGAGAGATAAATTAACATTCATATGGCTACATGAAAACCATGAACCAAAAAGGGACTTAGACATAATATTTGAATAAATTCTTAAAGATTACTGGCCATCTTAAAATCAGAGGACAAGGTAGGAATTAAAATAATCTACCAGTTGCCTCCTGAGAGAAATCTCAAAATGAAAATACACAGGAATACTATAGTCAAAATCCAGAATTCCCACATCAAGGAGAAAAAATTGAAATCAATCAGAAAGAAATAATTCTAAAAGGATGGAGCCACAAAATTTAGCAGATACCACTGCAAAGCTTGTAATATGATATTCTAGAGAGCAAAGGAGCTAGAATTACAATAAAGAATAACCTACCCATGAAACTAATCATAATCTTACCAGGAAAAATGGACATTCAACAAAGTAGAGAACTTTTAAATATTGTTGATTAAAAGACCAGAATGGAATAGAAAATTTAACATACCAGCACAAGGAGCTATTTTGTCTAATTGTATGCCAATAAAACTGAAAATATAAATGTGTGTGTGTATGTGTGTGTGCATACATACACACACAAGTAAGTATATATACACATAGACCTACACACACATACATACATAAATTTGTGTATATTTATTTATTTATTCATCTTGATCAGATAAAGCACCTAAGAAAAAGACATTGGTTGGTTAGTTGTTGTTCTTCACTGTCAAAGAGGACCAAAATGACATCACTATGCCAGAGTCAAGATAGTGTGTCTGACTATGGTTGATTAAAATAATACAGGTTTTGAATGCTCTGCCATAGGTTGGGCAAAAATAGTTCATGTGAACATTTGAGTGGATTCTCTAATTTGCACATTTCTCATTTCTTATGATCTATTTCAATTCTGCTTTGCTCATAGAACACAGCACCTTCTCTGATGAGGTCATGCCATGTTAGTTGGTCCTGTTCCAGTAGCTTCCATATCACACAATCAATTCCAAAGTTCTTAGGAAATCTTGAGAGTATTCTTGTATCACTTTTTCTGACCACCATGTGAGCTTTTGCCCTGTACTCTTTTTGGCAAGCATACATTTGGCATTCAAATAAATAGTTCATAATTGAGCTTATTATAAAAAAAAATCCCCAAATGCTGATGAATTTACCAGCAACTTTTACCAATATTTAAAGAACAATTGTTTCCAATACTACATAAATTGTTTGAAGAAATAAGTAAGGAAGTAGTCCTACCCAATTTGTTCTATAACATATATATTGATCTGGATACTTAAATCAAGGAGAACCAAAACAAATCAAAAAAGTATATTGTAGACTAATTTCCCTAATTAATATTAGTACAAATTTTTAAAATAAAATATTAGAAAGGAGATTATAATAGTATGCCACGATGATTATACACTATGACCAGATGGAATATCAGAAAACCATGGCTAATTCAATATTAGAAAACTACAAACATAATTGACCATTTTAACAAAAGCAATGAAAATTACACCATTATTTTAACAGATAAAAATAAACATTTGAAAATTTTATCACTTATTTTGGGTTAAGAAATACTAGAAATCACAGAAATAAAAGGAGATTTTCTGAAAATGGCAATTAATATCTATCTAAAATCAAGACCAAACACCATTTATGAAGACAAATTAGAAGGCTTTCCAATAAGATTAGTGGAGAGGCAAATATATTCACTATCACCCTTGTTATTCAATATTGTATTAGAAATGCTAAATATAGTAAGAAGAGAAGAAAATGCAATTGAAGGAATAAGCATAGGCAATGCGGAAACAAAACTATCACTTTTAGAAGATGATATAATGGTTTACTTAGAGAACCCTAGGGATTAAATTTAAAAACTAGTCAAAAAAATTAACAACATCAGAATTGCAAGATATAAAAATAAATGCACACAATTCATCAGTATTCCTACACATTATCAACACAACCCAATTGGAACACATGTAAAGAGAAATTTTTTCAAAATAACTAAAAGACAATATAAAATACCTAGGAGTCACCCTGTCAAGACAGATACACAAATGATAGGAGAACAATTATAAAACACTCCTCACAAATTAAGACAGATCTAAATAATTGGAGAAATAACCATTGCTCATGGGTAGGTCAAATCAAATTAATAAAGAATGAGAATACTACCCAGTTTAATTTATTTACTTACTACCATATGAATAAAACTAAAAAGAATTAAGAGCTAGAAAAACAATAAAATTCATCTGAAAGAACAAAAGATCAAGAATATCACAGGAAATCAATGGAGGCAAATATGAAGGAATGGGGCTTAGTAGTAGTAGTACCTAGTAGTACCAGATTTCGAACTATATTCCAAAATTATATTCATCAAAATAACATAGTACTGGATAAGAAATAACGTGGTTGATCAAAGGAACAGGATAGGTATATAATATATAGAAGCTAATGAAAACCATAACAGAGTTTGTGGTAAATGCAAAGAACCCCGCTATTGAGTCAAGAACTCAGTATTTGAGAAAAACTATTGGGAAAACTGGAAAGCCATTTGGCAGAAATTAGGTTATACACTGTAAACCAAAAAAAAATCTCAGAATGGGTACACAATTTAGACCTAAAGGAAAATAACATAAGTAAATTGGGGGAGCATGAAAGAAATTACTTATAAATCTACAAATAAGGGGAAGATTTTGTGACCAAACAAGAGATGAAGTACAGATGAATTAAAAGTTTTTGCATAAGTAAAATGAATTCAGCTAAAATGAGAAGAAAAGCTGAAAACTTGACAATCTTTGCAACAATTTTCTCTGATAAAGGTTTCATCTAAAAATTACATAAGGAACTGTGCCAAATTTTGTAAGAATAAGAGCTATTCTCAAATTGATGAATGGTCAAGAGATATGAACACATTGTTTTCAGAAGAAGAAGCCAGAGCTAAGAATGGTCAAATTAAAAAGTGCTCTAAATAACTAATAATTAGAGAAATAAAAGATTAGAGATATAATCTCACACTTATTAAATTGGTTAAAATGAATTAAAAGGAAAATGACAAAATCTGGAAGGTATATGGTAAATAAGATACACTGAAGCACTGGTAGTGGAGCTGTGAAGTAGTTTAACCATTCTGGAAATCAACTTGGAATCATGCCCCAAAAGGTATTAAACTGTGTGTAACCTTTGACCCAGCAGCACTACTAGGTCTATTCACAAAGAGATCAAATAAAAGTGAAAAGGATCAATGTATACAAAAATATTGTAGAAACTTTTGGGGGGAACCACAAAGACCTGGAAGTTGAGGGCATGTCCATCAATTGGGAAATGGTTGGATATGGTGAAATACTATTTTGTGGCAAGAAATGATGAGAAGGGGGTCAGAGACAAGATGGTAGAGTAGAAGGATAGACTTGCTGTAGATCTCCCCTCCCCACAAAATACCTGTAAAAAATGAGTCTAAATAAATTCTAGAGCAGCAAAAGTCACAAAATGACAGAGTGAAAGAGATTTCCAGCCCAAGGCAACCTGGAAGGCCAACAAGAAAGGTCTACCACACAGGGCTTAGAGTGGAGCACAGCCCAACCTTGGTCATGTGGCATGGCAGGAATATGACTAGAGCAGATAATAGGATGCAGAATCACAGGTAGCAGCTTCAGTTTCGAGATTTCTCAAGCCACAAATGCCAAACATAGCTTCAAATGTCAGTAACAGAGGTCTTTTACCTGGGTGAGGGACAGGGTCCAGCCCTACCACTGGGCCCAGGGCAGCAGCAGTCACTGAAGCAGTGTCTCCTTTTGGAGCCCTTGGCCTAAAGACCCTGAGGGCATCTGGGCCCATCTGCATCTCAGCCCTAAGTGGCTGACCTGGGGTGAGGAAGAGTGCCAGTGTAGTGGAACTGGTGGAGACTCTGGAGAGGGAATTCTACTCACAGATCCTGGGCAGAAAAGCTTGTGGTTGCATCCAGACCAGAGAGCAGGCCAGTAAAGGAGTAAACTGCTCTCCCTTGATTGTGCCACCTTGAAGGAACTGAGAACTTATAGGTTCCTAGAGTATATGCTCTAGGGACTCAACAATCAAGTAACTGGCTAGGAAAATGCCCAAAAAAGGGGAAAAATATAAGACAATGGAAGGGCACTTTATTGGGGAACAGGTATTTTCTTCCATCTTTTTGGATGACAAAGAACAAGGCATACCATCAGAGGAAGACACAAAAGTCAAGGCTTCTGCATCCAAAATCTCCAATAAATGTGCAGTGGTCTTCAGTCCATGGAAGAGCTCAAAAAGGATTTTGAAAATTGATTAAGAGAGGTGGACAAAAAATTGGGAAGAGAAATAAGAGCAATGCAAGAAAACCATGAAAAACAAGTCAACAGCTTGCTAAAGGAGACCCCCAAAAATGCTTAAGAATTTAACACCTTAAAAAAATAGACTAACTCAAATGCAAAAGAGGTCCAAAAATCTAATGAGAAGAATGTTTTAAAAAGCAGAATTAGCCAAATGGAAAAGGATGTTCAAAAGCTCACTGAAAAAAATAATTCTTTAAAAATTGGAATGGAGAAGTTGGAAGCTAATGACTTTATGAGAAACCAAGAAATTACAAAACAAAGCAAAAGAATGAAAAAAATAGAAGACAATGTGAAATATTTCATTGGAAAAACAACTAACTTGGAAAATAGACACAGGAGAGATAATTTTAAAATTATGGGGCTACTGAGACATGCTTAAAAAAAGAGCCTAGACATCATCTTTCATGAAATTATCAAGGAAAACTGCCCTGACATTTTAGAACCAGAGGGCAAAATAAATATTGAAAGAATCCACCAATCACCTTCTGAAAGAGATCCCCCAAAAAAAAATCTCCTAAGAATATTATAGACAAATATCAGAGTTGCCAGGTCAAGGATAAAATATTGCAAGCAGTCAGAAAGAAACAATTCAAGTATTGTGGAAATATAATCACGATAACACAAGATCTAGTAGTTTATACATTAAGGGATCAAAGAGCTTCAATTTTGATATTCCAGAAGTCAAAAGAACTAGGATTAAAAACAAGAATCACCTACCTAGCCAAACTGAGTATAGTACTTCAGGGAAGAAACTGAGTCAAACAAAGGTTAAGTTACTTGCTCATGGTTACACAGCCAGCAAGTGTTTAAGGCTAGATTTGAACTCAGATCTTCTTGAATCCAGGTTTGTCACTTATATGCCAGGCACTATGCTAAGCACTTTACAAATAGAAATACCTACCTCTCAGTGTTATTGTGAATATATTTTATATTTATTTATATTTATAAAATATTTATTTATTTTATATAATATTTATATTCACAATAACAAATAGAGGTAGGTATTTCCATTTTTACAGATGAAGAAACTGAGACAAACAAAGGTTAAGTGACTTGCCCAAGGTCACACAACTAGTAAGTATCTGAGACTAGATTTAAAGTGACGTCTTCTTGACCCCAGGCTCAGTCCTCTTTCTATCTTGTCACTTAACTACTTGGACCCACTGGATGATGGTTAATAATGGAGAAAGACACTGATGAGTCACAAATAGAAAAGCTCAACACCTTGAAGTCATTCCGTGTAAGGTGATACATCTCAGTGCACTTCAGTAGGCCCTGAGGACATCACTGTAAAATCACTGAGGTTCATAATGACAACCCTAAAACACAGCAAAAAGCTTGGTGTGGTTAATAGGCTTACTTCATTAAAGCAAGGAATTTGGTAAAATGTTCTGAAGTATTTTAGTTTTAAAAAATGAAAGAAAAAAGAAACATCACTTGATGAGGTAAAGTTCAATTATCTAGAAAATTAACCACTAGAGCAGCTCATTCCCTGACAGATCCCATACAGGTGTCACTACAAGGTGAACGGAAAAACAATCTTGTCAGTTACATATTGGTGCATACGTCTTTACAAGTTTATAATGAGGCATTGAGCTATTTGTACCATCCTACAGAACAATCTACAAGTTGCTCTCTAACCTGTTTGATAACAAAGTACAACAGTTTCTTCTATCTAGATAATTACAAGAAATAACAAGGTTGGCTGGAAATTGTACAGATTCTAATAGAGCATCATAAAATAAGTCCGGTGAATTTCAAGCTGCTAAAGATCTTTTATTTGCCTCCTTTGTTGTGCTGAAATGTCTAATATAAGCAAAAGTCAAAGGTCAGTATAGTAATGCCAGGTCCTATGTCCATGTTCATAAAAAGAAAAAAGAAATCCAAAATTTGGAGGGATGTAGTAAATTGGGAAAAAATTTTTAAAATTTTTTTAAGCTCAGGGATAAAGGCCTCATTTCTAGAATATTTAGAGAACTGACTCAAATATATAACCATACAAGTCATTTCCCAATTGATAAATGGTCAAAGGATATGAACAGGCAATTTTCAGGGGAAGAAATTAAAGATATCTATAATCATATGA
>JAQQSK010007709.1:0-13853 GCA_028658325.1 Potorous gilbertii | reverse complement strand
AATCATTTTGAGGGGATTCAGATGCTTCAATTAGCTGCATGATTACCTCCATATCTCCACCTCAGCAGTTGAATGCAGAGCACCAGGAAATAATAACTTTTAAAAATATATCATTTATTGGGTCACTGCTTAGAGACTTCCTTGGTGGTGTCATGGAAGCTATCCATTTGAAACTATTTTAGAGGAATCTAGAAGGCAGAATGGGATCAGTCTTGGTATAAGCCTTTTAGGGCTAGGAAATGATGCAAATTGAACAGACTCTGTGCTGTACTTGGACCTTACAAAGCGCTTTTTAATGCTTTGGCAATTTGCTAATCATATACTCTCATGTAATGTAATTATCTTTTGTAAGGATCCTCTTTCTCCTACCTGGCCACTGGACCCAGATGGCTCCAGAGGAGAAAGCGAGGCTGTTGACTTTGCACTTAAATCCAATTCACTTCTGTGTCATGTGATCACCTCCCTATTGTCATGGTCCTCTTTGAGACTGAAGGACAAACAGCAGCAATCCTCTTTCTCACCCTACTAGATTTTAAGTCCCATGAAGGCAGGGACCATGTCTTCCCTAAACTTTTGTCTTGCTTTGTGCTTTTGAACTAGGTTAGTACTCTCCAAACCATGTGCCAGCATTAAAAGCTTTTAAATTCAATCTTATCCAACCCTCTCCGCTATCATGGTAGTCCTTTCTTTCACATCTCAGGTGTTCTTCAGACCCTGTTGACTGGTATTGATCCATGATGCTACTGATGGGATGCCACTTCCTGCCTCTGGCCCCTCAGATTAGTGTATGAGTTCTGTCCCAGCACATCTAACCCTTTCCAGCCTTTCCCTAAGCAAATGCCTTCTGTCTTTTCATTGCTTCCTGGGGGTGGGGGTTGGTGATGCTGTGTTTACTTCGAGAATTTAGAGCTTGGAAGGAGAAATCCCTTTCCTGAGGGAAGACAAGAATCACCCACATCACTCCTGAATCCCTAAAGTTCTTGGGGTTAAAGACACATCTTGGAGGAGGGAGAGGAGGAAAGATTTATACCTTTATACCACCACTCCCTCACAATTACAATGACTTATCCAAGACTTTTCAGGGAGGCCATGTGGCCTAAGGAATTAGAACCATAATAACCTGTTGGACACACGTGGGTCATATGACCCTGAGCAAGTCACCTAAACTCTCAGGGCTCTAGACAATTTCATGGGACTTTTAGTTGCAGAAAAGATGTCAACCTTATTGGTAATAATAGCTAACATTTTTAGGGTCTTCATCATGTGTCAGGCCCCATAGCAATTTGCCATCATCATTAATTTTCATCTCCTTTGCTCCTCACAACAATCCTAGGAGGTAAGTGCTATCGTTATTCCTATCTTACAGAGAAGGAAAATGAGGCACAGATAGGGTGAGTGACTTGCCCTGAGTCACAGTATTAGGAAGTGTCTGAAGCTGGATTTGAACTCAGGTCTCCCCGACTCCAAGTCCAGGGCTCTAGGCTGTAGTTCCTATCTATATTCAGATAGTGCCAAACTCACAAGAAAGAGAATTGCCATCTAGCAGCTCTGAAAAGTGTTTCCCTTCAAGAGGAGGTCAAGCCTTCAAAGCAATAGCATTACACTCTGGGTTTCTAGAGGGTAAAAAGAGGGACTTGTCAGAATTTGGGGATGTTGTCTGCCCAGTCACCCCAGGAAAGAAGTTATACAACAGAGTGACACTAAGTGGCATGAAGTGACTGGAAGAGCAAGAGCTCCGCCGGAATGTCAGAGAGTTACCCCAAATTCAAATTCAAGTTCAATTTTGTTAACCCCTTAAGTGCCATATATTTTGAGTTTTTTGTTTATTGGGGTCTTTTTGCAAGGCAATTGGAGTTAAGCGACTTGCCCAGGAACATACAGCTAGTAAATGAGAAGGTTTTGTTTTGTTTTTGGTATGTGTATATGGGGTCCACTGAGATCTTTGCATCTTCTGCATTTGATAAAAAAGGTATAAAATGAGTAATAAAGTGTTTTCAAAAAAAAACTACATAAATGCCAGTTATTTCCTGGGTTGTGAAATAAGGACTGTCCTATGGGATGTCTAGTTCCTACCTTGGATGCTTACATGAGAGCTAGAGATGCTTTTAGTTTCATATATGAAAACCAAATACGTTTGGAAATTTTCCTCTAGAAAACTGAGGGTAGGGGCAGTTAGCCAAAGAGATAGTTCAACCTGACAAACAGTTATTGAAGGAAAAGAATGCTAATTTGTTTTCCAATTGTATGTTTTATATGTATGAATCAAACAAGCAATTACATAAGGAAATTGAATTATTTTCATTATCAAACTGGAATGTGTTTTTTGACTAAACCAAGGAGGGAAAAAAAGCAAAATTTTAAGATGCCCCTTGGAGTTTGTTGCAAGAGAACTGGACTTATACTGCAGGCATGTTAGCGCATACATAGAGTTTGATTTTCATGTTTGGCCAGATTGTTGTGAGTAAACCATTTTTCTTTGAAAACAGAGTTGGCCAACTTAAACTCATCCAATAGCATTTCATTTAGTCCTAGGAAAGCAATAGCAAAGGCTATAAAAATAAAAATTTATCATCTGCAGGGTGCTTTTCTGAGTCCTGTGGTACCCTTCTTCTTGCTTAGGAGTTTGATGGATAGAGCTAATTCTTTACTTTTCCTGGATTAATTTAGTTACTAGAACAATAATTCCACTCTCCTTAAGAGTGGAGGTGATACATCACCAGCCCTTCAGATCCTTAGTGGAGATTTCTTTGGGTAAAACAATGTCAGCACAGGAAAAAAGTCATAGTAGTAGAGTCTTAAATTGTCTGGTTTTCACTTTTGACACCACCAATGATTTTATACTCTTGATTGAATTCAACAAATATTTTGAGTACCTTCCATGTTCAACCCATTCTGCTAGGTTCTGGGGTTACAAAGATGTTTTTCAAAGTAAAGAAACCCACTCAAGATTACTTTCTACCAAGAGAAACAGAGTGTACATAAATAAGCGTGATACAAGATACACATATTTGAGCTTTTACCGTTATTGACATTACATCATTATGAGATGTTATAATCCATATGACTGAATTTCTCGCTACATCATAATTTTTCAGATTTTGTTATGCAAGTAGGAGGGAAATCTTACCTTAGTGTGATGACTGGCTATCTAAGAAGTCCTAAAAATCTTTTTTAGATAAAAATGCCTTCTTTAATAAGTTAAATATTATTTTAAAATCTTTAATGAATAAATCTTATATGTCTTTATCTGAGATGTATTTCTTTAGTGTAGGAAGAGAAGGTGGGAAAGTGTGATTTCAGCTATGGAATGGAGAAAATCAGTTTCTTTATTTGAAAATCCTGTGTCAGGGTTGTAAGGTTAGAAAGCACCTTAAAAATCATCCAATTAAACTCTCTCCCTGGAAGAAAGGAAACCCCTCTTATCATATCATTTTCTCTGATCACACTAGGTGACTAAGTGGTCACTACTTCATTGAGGCAGTTAGATGGAGCAGAGGATAGAGCCCTAGGCCTGGAGTCAGGAAGTTGTTCAGTAGGCTAAATTATGTCCGCATTTGGGGTTTTCTTGGTAAAGATACTGGAGTAGTTTGCTATTTTCTTCTTCAGCTCATTTTACAGCTGAAGAAACTAAGGCAAACAGGGTTAAGTGACTTGCCCAGGGTCACACAGATATTAAATGTCTGCAGCCAGATTTGAATTTAGGAAGATGAGTCATCCTGACTGCAGGCCCAGCACTCTATGCGCTATGGCACTGCCTAGCTGCTCAAAGATATCTATTCCCTCCCTCTAAAGCTTTCCCTCCTAGATAAAGCATATCTGAAATTCCTTCAACTCACTGTCTTGTGACATGGTTTAGTGTCCCCTCACCATGATGTTTGCTTTCAGTGGTTATATCCCAGTTCATGAATTGACTTCTTAAATGTGGCACTCAGGACCAAGTTGACTTCAGATGTTATTTGACCGAGGATGCACTGGAAGATTTCTCACTCCTTCATCAGCAGCCTCAGCTTCTCTTCATGTAGTCTGGCCTCATAGAGAGAACACATTTTTTGGAGTTTTGGAGTTACAACATTTGAGTCCTGGCTCTGAGACTAGTAGACCATGTGGCCTGGCACCAGTCACTTAAACTCTCCAAGTATTACCAGTTTCCTCATCTGTACAATAGGGAGAATAGCAGGTCCATTACATCACCTAGTTCAAGGTTGTGAAAATCAAATGAGATAATGCATGGAAACCTCTTGCTAAACCTAAAGGTACCATATAAGTCTAAAAGGGGAAAGGCCCACCAACCACAGTGTCTGGATTCACAGCACAAGAGGGAATTGGGTGCTCTGGGGAGCCATTCAGATCTATCTTTTCTCTCCACTGTGTACTACATCAGATAGAATTGGTGCCCAGAGGGAAGGCAAACCTTACAGAGGATGGTTGCTTGATTCCCTGTGAAAATGGAAAGCACAATTTCCTGACTTTTGGAGGAGAGCAGGGGAGAGGAGGGCATTTTTCACTGGGTCAAGAAAATCCTGGCCTTCATTACAAGGTTTTATTAGTCTTTGTGCTTGCTGAATATCTGAGGGTTTCTGAAGAAACATGCACCAATTCTGATGTTTACAGGACAGCAGGGGGCAAAAATGATCTTCAAAGATTATTGAGAGAGGCCCCCCAAGGTAAAACCAGTTATAAGGTCCTAAATTCAGGGCTAAAAAGGACAGTTATTTAGGCAACTTGGTGGCACAGTGGATAGAGTGCTAGTCTGGAAGTCAAAAAGAGCTGAGTTCAGATCCTGCTTCAGTTACAATGGGCCCCTGGGCAAGTCACTTAACCTTTGGTGCCTTAATTTCCTCATCAGTAAAATGGAGATGATAGTTGCACCTACCTCTCAGGGTTGTTTGAAATATCAAATCAGTTAAGTTTTATATAATGCTTTGTAAATGAATGTTAGTTACTCTTATTTATTTAGTCTACCCCTCTTATTTTATGGCTCAGAAAAATGAGACACAGAGAGGCTAAGTGATTCATCCCAAATCACATAGGTTGAAAGTGGCAAATCAAGAATTTGAACCCAGACCTCCAATTTATCATATACCTCGTTTGTAGACAGCACATTCTCTCCCCTTTTAGGCTGTGAACTCACTGAGAGTAGGACTGACTCTCTAGTGCTTAGGATAGTGCCTGGCACACAATAGGTACTTAATAAATGTTTATTGACTGACTCATCCTGACTCCAAATCTAGTATTCTTTCTACTACTTTGACCCACCAATATCACTGCTAGGTCTGTAACCCAAAGAGATGAAAGAAACAAGGAAAGGATCTATATATACAAAAGTATTTCTAGTGGCCCTTTCTGTAGTGGCAAAGAATAGGAAATTGAGGGGGTATCTATCAATTGGAGAATGGCTGACCAGGTTTTAGTATATGATTGTGATGGAACAGTATTGTACTATAAGAAATGATAAACCAAATTGTTTCATAAAAACATGGGAAGATTTACATGAACTGATGCAAAATGAAAGGAACGGGAGAACATTTTGCACAGTAGCCACTGAATTGTAAGAATGATCAACTGTGAAAGACTTAGCTACTTTATCAAGACAATGATACAAGACAAAGGACCCATGATAAAAAATGCTATCCATGTCCGGAGAGAGAACTGAAGAACTCTGAATGCAGATTGATAGGGGTTTTTTAAATTTTGTCTATTTTTTTTTCTTTTATTTTTGTCTGTTTTTTCTTTTGCAACCCAGCTAATATGGTAATGTTTTATATGGCATCTCATGTATAATCAATATCAAATTTTAAGAATTTGGAACTCAAAATATTTTAAAGTAAATATTAAAAATATTCTGTGCA
This sequence comes from Potorous gilbertii, assembly GCA_028658325.1. Taxonomy (NCBI): domain Eukaryota; kingdom Metazoa; phylum Chordata; class Mammalia; order Diprotodontia; family Potoroidae; genus Potorous; species Potorous gilbertii. The sequence continues at coordinate 8,004 of JAQQSK010007709.1, read as the reverse complement.
ATTGAGAAATATTTGATGAAGCAAAGAAAAATACATTTAAAAAATAAAAATAAACTTTGTGTTGTTTATTTGTGCCTTACTCTTCATGACCCCATTTGGGGCTTTCTTGCTAAAGATAATGGAGTGGTTTGCCATTTTCTTCTCCAACTCATTTTACAGATGAGGAAACTGAGACAAACAGTGTTAAGGGACTTGTACCCATGAAAATCAGTCCTCCTGACTCCAATTCTAGCATTCTATCCATTGTTTCACCTATCTGTCCTAAAAATAAGCCACAGAATCTAACTGGTGCTGTAGCTTTTCATGTCTCTTGCTTCTTTTTCATGCTTGAACATTTTCCCTGAGTTGTCATAATATTTTTCATCAACAGGCTGCCCATCAATAACTAGAAAATTAGTAGAATACAGTTCTGTTTTCCACATAATCATTTCTATTTAATAATAAAGTTTAATTGAATAAATATTATTAAATCAAATTTAATAAAATAAATTCTATTTAATAATAATAAAATAATATTTTAATAATAATAAAGCACTATGTGCTATGCACTGTGTACTCTCTGGAAGGGTTTCTTAAAATTTTGTGTTCTGGACCACTTTTGACAATCTAATGAAACCCATAGACAGACCCCTTTTTAGAATAATGTTTTTAAATGCATAAGACTTAGTGTTACAAAGGAAACCAAAATACAGAGAGTTACCTGAAGCTTGTTTTTAAATAACAAATTCATACACCCAGGTTAGGGACCCCATGCTAGGGACACAGTGATGAAGTAAAACACAGTCCCTACCCTTCAGAAGAAGCATTGCCTAGTTTTCCTGAGGACACAATATAAACTTTTCAACCTGGCATTTAAAAAACTGTACAGACTGGCTCCTCTGTCTTTGTCATTGTTATTTAGTTCTGTATAACTCTTCATGACGCTGTGGATCATAACGTGCCAATACTGTCTTTGGGGTTTTCCTGCCCAAGATACTGGAATAGGTTGCCATTTCTGTCTCCAGTGGATTAAAGCAAACAAAGGTTAAGTGACTTGCCCAGGGTCACACACCTAGTGAGTGTCTGAAGTCAAATTTGAACCCAGGTCTTCCAGACTTTAGGGTTCTATCCACTGAGCCATGTAGCCACCTCCTTCTCTTGCCATATTTCTTCCATGAGTCCTTTGGTATCTATTTTCAAGACAAACTGTACTTCTAGATATCCCCCGAATTCAGTTTCCCACCTGTCTGACAGACTGTCTCCCTTAATCCAAACGCTGCCATCCTTACTTCTGACTCAGAATCCCCTGTGTTCTTTAAGGTTCCTCTCAGGAGCCACCTTCTGTAACAAGCCTTTCATGACCCCTGCAATGGTGTTGTTCCCCCTGAAAGTGCTTTGTATTTAGTTATTTGTGTTACACCACAATCCACTCCTAACCCCAAGTAAAACGAGGGCAGGATCTGAGTTTGTTGTGTTTTTGTTTGTTGCTTGATGTGTTTTTTGTTTGTTTGGGGGTTTTTTGGAGGGGGCGTCCTCTTTGTATCCCCAGAGGTTAGCAAAGTGCCTGGCACACAGTAGCCACTTCATACAAGTTTGTTGAATTGAAAGGACTTGATATATTTCACCTTCCGGAAGGGTGAAGCGACTCTGGCCTCTTTGCTGCTGCACAAAGAAGACAGTGCTGGTCCTGGCTAGGAATTTTCACTGGTGGTCCCCTCATGCCCGGGATGCTTCCTTTTTCATCTCTGCCTCCTGGGCTCCCTGGTTTCCTGTAAGATTCATCTTTGAGGATAAGTATTTCCCGATCTTTCTTAATACCCCTATTCGTTATTTCCTCTTTATCCTGTTTTACCTTATTTGTACACAGTGGTTCACTACCTCCCCTGTTCGATTGAGAGCTCTTTGAGGACAAAGACTGTCTTTTGTCTTTGTCTTTCCTCAGTGCTTAGCACAATGCCTGGCATTTAGTAAGCACTTAATAAATACTTATTGACCGACAGGCCGATTGTTCAGTCATTTCAATTTTGTCTGACTCTTCATAACACCATTTGGGGTTTTCTTGGCAGAGATGCTAGAGTGGTTTGCTATTTCCTTCTCCAGCTCATTTCACAGATGAGGAAAATGAGATAGAATTAAGGCCCAGGCTCATATAACTAGTGTCTGAGGTCAGATTTGAACTCAGGAAGATGAGCCTTCTTGACTCCAGGCCTGGAAACCTCCAATCAGCTGCAAGACCCAGCTGCCCAGGAGGTAAAGGTACATATATAATTATATATTATATCACAGTTTGATTGTTATATGGAGAAAGAATAGGGTTAACAGAGTGCTATCAGAAATTCACAGACAGAAAAGTCTCTTCTAGCTACAGGCAGACATAGAATAAGGGCGACCAGGGAAGGCTTCACTGAGATGGAGGGACCTGCATTGGAAGTCAAAGAAATGGAAGAATTTCAATTAAGTAGATATGGGAAGGTGATTTCTGGGAATAACTCTGTGAGAGACTGAGATCTTAAATAAGGGTAAGGAGAGATAGAGAAAAGATAGAGAGAAGTTGAGTGTTTCAACTTTGCTGGTATATAAAGTGCCAGAAGCAAAGAATAGATGGAACTATAGATGGAAAATAATTTGGGGGGAACTCCGAGTCTAGGAACCTGTACTTTTCTCATAGGTAGAGGGAAAGGGCCGAAGATAGGATGACTTATGGAATCAGAATTGTAAATTAGAAAAAAAAATTACTTTAAATGTCTTGGAGAGAAACAAGATACACTAAGCTAAAAAAAAGTACCCTTTTGGTCCAGCACCAGGAAGCCTAGAGTAGTGTACTGGCTACAGGAGTAGAAGACAGATAGAAGGAACTGTGGTTTTGGAATAATCCTTATTTTGGATAAGGATCTGGATCTGATCTGACTAGGTCATTTAATCACTTTAAATAAATAAACTTTCTTTCCTCATCTATAAAACAAGGGGATTGGACCTGATGGTCTCTCTGTTCTAAATCTATTATTCTAGGATTTGAGAATCATAGAAAATTAGATTTTAAAGTTATTCATAATATCTGAAAGATCTTGTAGAGGTAGAATTGATTGGATATGAAGGAGAGGGAAAGAATCAAGGATGATTCTGAGGTTTTGAGCTTAGGCAATTTAGGTGAATGGTGGTGCCATTAACATAAAGGATTTAGTAGGAAGGCCTGATTTCTGCAGAAAGATTTGATTTGTTACTGTAGTAGAGTTATCATTTCACTGGTTCCCTCCACTAATGCAGAGCTCCCCCTCCCTTCCACCATACTTTCTCATACTGTACAATTCTCATCTGCTTCCCCATAAATCATCAACATAAGATATACTCAATAGCTTGGAGACCTTTTTCTGGATTAGCTTACAGTTTATTTTATTTAACTAGTGACTGCTACTTTATTAAACAGGTGTCGATAAATCTAAAGTATATATGTATGTGGTCAATCTGGCAGATGATAAAATGCCCCTGGCTCTTTCCCCATTGTGGTTAATTATCACATGTTGTTGTTTTTTTCTAATACATTTTTGATGTGCTGAGATTCCCCCTGATAATTATGGTTAAACTGGCAAATAATTTGACTGAGAATAATGCATCAGTTCACTGACCATGGCCTATGATTAGATCCATAGATCCACATGTGAATCAAAGAAAATCCTATTGTATTTGTCTTAACAGAGACTAGAATGAATCCGGTAGTGGATCATAAGGATGTCTCCAACTTCATTTGGCTAGACTGAGATTGAGTTTGTAAAATATACAGGATAGCGTTCACAAATTTTATTCTGTCCCTACCATACTTTATTTGACTTTTCCATGCCAAAATTCACACAGTAATCAGGCCCAGATCTATTTGACAATAGCTCAAACTGTCTAGCTAACATTAAGAAACAATGAACAGTAACAAATAGTGGAATTCAAACAAAAATGCAGGTGTTTGAGTAAGGAATCATCATCTTCAAATTTGTAAATAATACAGTGTAGATTAATCTTTTAAATATTCCTTTAATTGGATTTTTGAGACAATTTGAAATATTATCACTGCCACTAAAAATAACATTCTAATATCCATTTTTCTGTTTGGAGTTATCCTAACACACTACGGTTCACTGACTATTAGGTTGCTATTCTACATAAATTGGGAAGCTAGGCGTCACAGTAGATAGAATGCTGGAGTCAGGAAGACCCGAGTTCCAATCCAGCCTCAGACGCTTACTAGCTGCAAGGCCCTGGGCAAGTCAGTTAACCATGAATGCCTCTACTTTTTCATCTGTAAAATGAGCTGGAAAAGGAAATGGCAAACTTCTGTAATATCTTTGCCAAGAAAACCCAAATGGGGTCATGAAGACTTGGACATGATTGAATGACTGAACAACATTCTACACAACAGTCAGGGATACAAAAATCTATCCAGAAAAATATTAAACCATCTTCTAGTTCCTTGCTAGTAGGGATTTTTTTTTTTAAATTCATTGTATTTGTATTCCTAGCACCTAACACAGTGCCTGATGCATATTAAGTGCTTGTTATTTGATTTATTGATTGCTATAACAAAGCCATACTAATATAACATTAGTAAACAAATGATGCAAAGCAACAGACCTATCAAAAATCTACATCTCCTGACATTAAATATTTCATCCTTGAAGCCAAAACAGCATGTGAGGAATTCACGTCTCAGTCAGTTTGGATATACAATTTATTTAATATTATTACAAAACGTCTCGTGTCTCCTCTAACAGTTCATTTCTCCAAGAAAATCACATGGTATATAGCAGGGCATCTTAAACTTTTTCCACTCATGACCCTGCCAGTGCTTCTTAAACTGTGGGTTGCGATCTCATATAGCAGATAGAAAGCCAGCCTTGGAGAAATGAAGATTTAAGTTTAAGGGCTTTTTCTGATATATGACTCAGAGAGCCTGAGCAAGTCTCTAAATGTCCCCACATAGGTCCCTAAAAATATAATTTGCAAATAGTTGCTAATCTGCATTGGAGAGGGGAGTTTGTATACTAGGAATTCCCTCCACCAGTGAAATCACAAATTCAGTAGCATACTGATATGATAGATCTTATTTTACATATTATTATGTCATTAATAATTGTATGGCATAAACTCCCACATTTTTCTTGCCTTTCTTAAGACAATACTTTAAATTTTTAAAAATTGCCTAAAATGATTTTTATTTCATTTTTCTTACGCATGGGCAAACATTGTCTTAAGGGCAAAGCTCTAAATATGTTTGCCACAAAATGTAGCTAATAGTTTCATGAAGAAAAATACTCTCAGATTTAAACTTTTCAGCCTTGGTCTAAAACTAATATGATTTTATTTTCATGATAACAGCAAAATTAATTCAATCTTTTCTTAGTAGAGCAGAGCCCCAAATGGTGAAAATGATAACATCTACTTGGATACAATGGAAAGGAAATTAAACCATGTTTTTATAAGATCAGGTTTTCAATGAATGATAATTTCTCTCTCCTCTCTGAATACAAGTGTGCTACAAATATACTCAAATAGATACGAAGGGGAAAGGATTGACACTCCCTTCCCCATGTCCCTTTCTACTATTTGCCTTCCACTAACTTTAATCACTTCCAAAGGAGAAAATAACAAGGTAGTAACAGCTGGCATGAGTAAAGAAAGAAAACTTATGCTTGCTTGGAGCAGAAGAATATCTACTGAAACAGCAGTTCTTCCCAAAATATGACAACTTTTTGACCCAATACCGTAGTTACAGAGCTTGAATCAGATGATATCATCAACTCATTTGTGAGACAACTGATTGCAGATGATCCCTATACTCACTGTCTAATATTGAGAATTTGGGACCCCCAAAGGGTGGGGTACTCTTACTCTGTTCCTACATATATATGTACGTAACTCTATATACATACATGTATAAGTATTTTTAGAAAATGCTTAGTTGTAATTCAGTTGTAATAAAGGTCATCCCAGGAAGTATATATACATTATACATATGCACATATATATGTATGTGTGTGTATGTGTATGTATTTATACATATATGTAAAATATTTATGAACTCAAAAGTATCATATGCAATGGGGATACAATAGAAGTTTTTCCAATAAATACAGGATTAAAGCAAGGATGGCCACTCTCTCCACTTTTATGAATTTTAGAAATGTTTTTTCTCTTACTTTTTTTCCTTAAAAATGTTATTTGTTATAAGGGACAGTTACTTCTGAGACAGGGAAGGAGGAATATTGGGAGATTTTTCAGTTTTATAAAAAAGTGATAAAAAAATTTTTTAAAAGTTATATCAAAGGGAAATTTTTCAGTGGGGAATTTTTAACAAGAATAAAAACATTTTGGGAGGGGAGGGAGTGGACCTGGAATTTCAATGGTATAAGGAACTTGAAATAAGGAAAGTCTTTCTATTGATGCAAATTTGCTTCTAATAGGTAATTTATACTTTTAGAGAGTTGTTTAGGGCACTGAGAGATTAAATACCTTCCCAAAGTCAAACCCAGAGTATACATTTAAGGCAGGACTTGTGAAGTAAAGAAATTGAAACAATAAGTAGAGTGCTTTTCCTAGGAGTTTGGCAGTGAGAGCAAGGATAGATATAGGATGACAGTTTATAGTATGAAATTATACCTTTCCCTGAATGGTATAGACCTATATGGGGCAGCTTGGTGGTGCAGTGGATAGAGCACCAGTGCAGGAGTCAGGAGGACCTGAATTCAAATTTCACCTCAGACACTTGACACTCATTATTTGTGTGACCTTGGGCAAGTCACTTAACCCCAATTGCCTCATCCTGGGTTAGCTCCAATCATCCCGATGAATATCTTGTCACCGGATTCAGATGGCTGTGGAGGAGAAGTAAGGCTGGTGACTTGCACAGCCCTCCCTCACTCAAAACAATGTCAAGTGAAAGTCATGTCATCATTTCTCTGATGGCAGGGTCTTTTCAGCAGTGAAAGATGAACACACAACCTGCTTGTCCTAACTCCAAGGTCAGATTTCTATCCTCTATACCACATTGCCATTCATAAATTCATAAGCATTGACATTCTACCTTATCAATTTTCCTTTTTTCAATCTTTTGTCTGACCTTTCTTAGAAACAGTAAACTTTCCCCTTCTAATAGAAATTTATTAAAAATGATATGTTACCTGTCTTTTGGGGAATTTTTCATTATGAGATAGTTCTGGGGGAGAAGTCAAGATGGTGGAGTAGAAAGACTCACATATGCTAGCTCCGAACCCTCAGCCCATGGATTTCCTGTAAAAAGAACTCCCAACAAATTCTGGAGCAGTGGAAGCCATGCAGCAATGGAGTGAAGGAGATTTCCGTTCCAGAGAGCCCAGAAAAACCAATCCCAAAAGTCCGTTGTGTACCAGACAGAGCAGAGCCTAGCCCTTTCCTGGCCACAGGGCACCAAGAGGAGCAGATCCGAGCAGGCTTCAGGGATGGAATCTCCGACGCCCATGAAGGTCCCTCCACCCACAGGCACACAGGTCAGTGAGAGAGACTTCTGGTCTGGCTGAGTGGGGAGCGGGGTGTCTCCATAACTCAGGCCCCCTCGGGAGGCAGCGGCAGAGACAGTGGGTGGCCAGAGGCTCCCAGAGCAGGCAGGACCTCAGGTCCACTACTGAAGGTCTCTGCATAAACCCCCTGAGGGAACTGAGCCTGGGAGGCAGCCCTGCCCCCATCTGAGCACCAGAACTTAAGTTCACATTGAATAGTAGCCACGCCCACTGCTGAAAGCCTTGAGGCTGGGGAGCAGCATTTGAATCTCACACCCCCAGGCACTAGCTGGGCGGACCAAGGACGAGGGTGGAGAGGACTCTCAGAAGTCAAGTAACTGGCTGGGAAAATGCCCAGAAAAGGGAAAAAAAATAAGACCATGGAAGGTTACTTTCTTGGTGAGTAGATGTTTCCTCCTTTCCTTTCTGATGAGGAAGAATAATGCTTCCCATCAGGGGAAAGACATAGGAGTCAAGGCCTCTGTATCCCAAACATCTGAAATAGATA
>JAQQSK010007708.1:0-13854 GCA_028658325.1 Potorous gilbertii | reverse complement strand
TTCCACAAAAAACTTTACAAAGTCCCATCATACCTTCTGTCTAAAATATGCTATTGGAATTTTCCGTGTAATACTTGTTTTGAAATATGCTTAACCATCTGCTATTGAAGTGTTTTAATTTATATTTAGGAATAAACACACACACACACACACCACCCCTATGGAAACAAAAAAGTTAAAGTTAAAAAGCCCATGCATTTATTCACTCAGCAATATTTACGGAACAACTGTTGGATAAATACACATCACTACACTAGGCTGAGGGTGGATTACAAAGGAGTGAATTCCATCCTTATAGAGCTCACTAATCTTATCAGAGAGAAAAGTACCTATTTAAACACATATGTGCAATTAATAAATAATATAATGTTTATAAGGAATTTTACAAAGATGTTCTAGAGGCAAAAATCGTTTGCTGAAGTACTATCAAATATCCAATTATTAAAAATGCAAGAATATAGTTAACTTTACATCCCAAAATAATTATGAGTACCCTTGGTCAATGACTAATAAATAAAACACTGATTAAAAACAGATAACTTGACTTTTCCTAGGGAGAGATGATGAATACATTAAAAGTTAGTGTCTTTGAACTTTTTAGTAGTCTAAGATCTATGATGTAATAATATTATATACGTTAGTATTGAAATTCAAAGCTCCCTGCCTAAGTGAAATCGTTATGTGCATATTTACATCTCTAAACTATGCTTTAAGTTCTTATAACTGAAAATATATTTTAATTTATAGCATAAGGGTTCAAATTTCTCTAGTAACCACTGCTTGCTTTCTTTATCTACTGGTAAACATATGCAGAAAAGTCTGAGTGTGATACCTCTTTGAAGTCATAATCTAATCTCAGGGGGGAAAATCTACATAGTAATATTTGATATTTTTTATTATTTTAAGTGAGTTTTTGATGCTTTTCTATTTTTTTCTCAAATCTCCTTTTGAATGTATACATACTGTGAGTACTTAGTGGGTGAAGAATGTCTTAAGCCTTTGGTTGAACACTTAATCAAGGGCAGAGCTTGATAAATCTTGACAACTTTGTTTACTGTTTCTTATAAGCAGCTGTCTCTGGCTGGAACCTTTTACCAGATAGTTTTCAATAACTAAAGCTAATTTGAAGTGACAGATTGAGAGTCAGCCTTAGCTTCAAATATTTGCTGCTCTGATCTCTAAACAGTTATAGGGGAAGGTATGGGTGTATCTATTGTAAAGATTAAATTGTAAATGCAGATTTACAGGGTGTCCCGAAATTCTTAGTGAAGTTTTAAGTTTTTATAACTTAAAACCACACTGAAGCTGTTGGGATATCTTGTATATATGTAGAGAGTAATTCTTACAAATTTGTGTTAAATTTTCCATTTTGCACTTTGACATCACTAAATTTTAGTTTCTGTAGTGCTGCATAGGATTTGTCATTTAATGTTACTTTTTCCACTGAATTTTCAAATTTTTAAAATGCTACTCAGAATTTTCCTTAAAAAGTAAAGAGACAGGGAAAGAATTTTGATCTTCTCCTGCTTTTTTTTTTGTATCAGATGACATTGTTGGGAGATACGATAATTTGTCTAAATCTGTGAATGAGCGGAATGAAAAACTCCAGATTACATTAACCCGATCCCTCAGTGTGCAAGATGGTTTAGATGAAATGTTGGATTGGATGGAAAGTGTTGAAAATTCTCTGAAGGAACAAGGTCAAGTGCCCTTAAACTCTGCTGCTATTCAAGACATCATCAGTAAAAATATGGTAAGTGTTATTAAGAAAAGCCAACATAAAAATAATCTTTCTTCTTATAAATGGGAAAATGAAGTCATTCTTATATCAAGTCAAGCTTATATGAGAATGAGGAGATTTAAGAAGAATTTAAGACAAACAGGAAAATAGGAGTTGTTATACATAAATGTTGAAAAAATATTGCTTTTAAACTCATATATGTGCACTGTCATCAAAAAGGCAGGATCATTTCTCTTGAAAGACATATGTACATTTTCATGAATTTTACATAATTTGCAGTGCTTACAAGGTGTTCTACTTTGTTTATCTCTGCTCCAACCAGCTGCACATAGGTCAATCAGATCAACCTTTTTGTCATATATCCTTTTAAGACTTCTGACTGTGGATAATCCTTAGGCTCCATTGGATTTTGGGGTTTGTTAAGAATGGCAGTTCCTTCCCTTGTCTTTCATGCAACATGCCAGCTGTTCTCTTCTTTTTAAAGAGAGATGTGGGGATGAGGTTCCTTAGGGGAAAGTTTAGACTTGTAATTCAATCCCAGCTGTTAGTGTTCTGTAGTCTCAGGTTATTCAAGCTTGAAATGTTAAGGATGGCAGTTTCTTAAACTTTCTGTGATTTTATTTGTAAATATGCAATATATGGTTTGTTTTAGATGTTGGAGCAAGATATTGCAGGTCGCCATAGCAGTATAAAAGCCATGAATGAAAAAGTGAAGAAATTTATGGATACAACAGACCCGTCTACTGCGTCCTCTCTGCAAGCCAAAATGAAGGACCTGTCAGTTCGATTTTCAGAAGCCAGTAAAAAACACAAAGAAAAACTTGATAACCTGGACAAGCTAAAAACCAAAGTAGAATCATTTGAGAGACTTTCAGAAAAGCTTCAGTCATTTTTTGAAACAAAAGCTTACGCTCTTGTTGAAATGGATGGTCCAGGAAAAGATGTTACGGAATTGTCCCAATATATTCAAGTAGGTCTTCTGACGCCTAAGAACTCAAGCTCATTTAGTGAATTGGAGTCGTGTACAAATTTACAAATTCATAATTTGTGAATAACACAATATAGGGTTACATTTTTAAGTGCTCTTAAGTTCCTTTATAGTCACAAAAGTCTCTTAAAACTCTTTTAAAACATTGCCTTATCTAGAAGTTTCTTAACAAATTGGAATAAATATGGCTAACTCAGCACACTGTTAATGACATCCTTTATATCTAATGAACCGAAAGTAATATTGGCATAAAATATGAAAAAATTTACAAAATAAGCAAAATTTAAATGACATTTTGATATTTATTCATCTTGAAAATACTCCATTTAAGGCATCTTATTTATTTGCATACCTATTTTGAATATATGGATCTTCATTGGGGTGGGATGCAGGATTCCTGCTTTTTGAGTAGTGTTCTTTGGAATTTATTTGCCAAGAGCATCTAGGAATGCATTATAACAGTAATGAAATTAATTGAATATCTTATTGTGTTACAGGAGTCTAGTAATGAAGTCTTAGAATGCAAAAAAGATCTTGAAACTTTGCAAAACCTCCTGAAGGAACTATCTATTCATGGTTTCCCTGGGGATAAGGCCTTGCTTTTGGAAAAAACAAATACTTTGTCAAAGAAATTCAAGGAATTAGAGGATACCATTAAGGAAAAGTAAGTGTGACTTTTTCACTTGAACTTTGTTCCTTCACATACAGACTGAATGATTTTTGAACCAACTGTATATGCATTGGAATGAGTTTTATATATTACTGAATAGCCTTAATACTACTTAACTTGATGTTTTAGTTAAAATATCTCTATTCTATTGAAACTGATTACAATGTTTGTAAACATCTTTGTGAATTCAGTACTTCCTACACATAAACAGTTCAAATTAGTTAAGAAGAAATTACTCAAAAAGAATTTTGCCAATAGTCCATGATATCTTTTGAGGAGTTATTATTAGTTCCTAAAACTTTTTGGATATTCATCCACACTGTTTGCCAGTGTGGAAATGACATTGATATCAGAGATCTATCTAGTGACAGTCAAGAGCAATGAATTCATCTAAGTTATTTTAAATTGTGTTCATCTTAAAGATGTCTCCTGTTTTAAAGATGCCTTTTTCAACAATTATGTCTATGGGACAGATACAGTTTATGAAAACTTCAAAGGATGTATCTTAAAGTGAGATGAAGGAATGATTAAGCTTCATTAAAATAAATTGGACTTTCATATGAAAGCCCATAGAATATCTTTTCTTTCAATTATAGAAGAATTTTGGCCCTTCAAAGGGTTTGTTGAAGTTGAGGGTAAAGTCTAAGCAGATAAATGTTGCTTTTAAAATATATAAAAAAAATTTTAGCTCATCTCACCTATGTCTTGAGGAAGCTTTCTGCTTTCAAATTTGTGAGTATTCTCTGTCCTACTCATAGAGATATCTTTTCTATTATGTCACATCATATACTTCTCTCCCATCAGATCAGACACAAAATGAAATTGATTTTTTTATATAATCCCATCAAACTATTTCTTCTTTCAAACTGGGCCAATTTATGAGCTCTGCAGTTGTTACTAATTAGTGCAGCTTCAGGAATTTTTTATGTTCCAATATTCCACATGTACAAACACACATGTCACCCATGTGCTGAATGTCACTATTCTGCCCTTTGCTCATTATCTAATCATACTAAAAATGTCACAGATTCTTAGTCCTTCAGTTAAAAAAAGAAAGAACCAATTAGGTATATGCAGCACTAAGCAATATTTTACTTTATAGAGATTATAGCAACATTTTCTGTAATGTTCATTTTTGTCCTGTGTCTTTAAGCATGACAATCAGTGACTTTTATTTTACTTTTCTTACCTCCCTTATTAAAATTCTTTTCTTGTTTTTAATACCTCCTGGAACATTATGTCATATAACGTGTATAGACTGGGGCTTGTCTCCATTGCTTCTGAAAGAGAAGTTAAACAATTTACATACAGTCATATAGATTACTCATTCTCCTTTGAAACCCTTTTATATTTGTTTTCTTAACTGCTCAAGTTTTATTGGTATGCTCAGTATATTACAACTAAACTTTTATTGTCATATGGAACAAGTCACCCTGTAAAATGATAAAGCAAAATTTTAAATAAGGTTGCCCAATGTCAGGTAACAAGTTGCATTTTTATTGTATTGGGGATGTTTACTGGTTCCATATTTGGTGAATTATGCATTACTTAATACATGACCACTCCTATCTTTTCCTCTTCCCAGGGAATAGTTTATCCTGTATTGTTTGCACTAAAATCTGGCCACCTTTTATAATACCTTTGATAGCCATATACACTAGGCAATATTTATAACGATTGTACGAAAGAATAGCATTTTAAAAATTCTTGATTTTCAGTTTTTCTGGTGTTTTTTAAAGCCATTTTCCATACTTGATTGGATCTGTGATCTTATCATTTTGGGTGCCCTTTCCTCACAGATGCAGGTTACAGTCAATCCATGCTTTACCATTATGTGTTATACTTGTCTGTGTGTTTCCAGAAATCCTCCACGTAGAACATTCTCAAAATATTAGAGATCTAATGTTTAATAATGCAGTGTTCAAGTTGCCTATCTGTTATTCTTTGCTGTAGATGGATCCATAACTAGCCTACCTCCTTTTCCCTATTTTTTTTCTTGAATATCTTTTCTGTTTCTTGAGTGTGCCACACATGGTAATATGGTTCATCCTACTATACATTGCTCCATTGTCCTTTGCAGTATTCACCATTTTGATTCTTTGGAGATTGCAGTCTTCCATGATATGTAGCCATATACCGTCTTTGGGGGAATATGGATATTTATTTAAAAAGATTTTTTTTAAAACTTGAGATTGTTGAAAATCCTGCAGATTTAGAAGTCGTTTTTAGCTTTTCTCTTCATATAATTCAAATTTCTACCTAGCTCATTGTCCATATCTAGTATCTCTCCAACTGGATGAGATGCACCAACTCAAAGGATTGCCCACTCAACTGAATGTAGTAATCTGGGCAATATCAGCATTGTTTATCCACTTGGTTTTCCCCATGTGTATTGTTCATTGATCTTCTTTGAGTGACTATGGATCTTACTGGAGAATCTTGATAATATTTGGGGGCTTGATGCACAAAGTCAATCACAGAAGACAGGAGTCTTTGTATCATTGTCTATAGAAAGTTCATCTTCCATTTCAACTCTGTGCATGATATTCTTAATGACAGTGCTGAGTACCATTAGTAAGCATTTTCGTGCTTCACTTGATACTGACAGAGGATGCTAGAATAAAGTCATTTCTGTTATTGCTTCTGTCAAGGAGTCTTTTATGATTTTAACTGACACATGGCAAACATGATTGAAAGTTTCCTTATTGAAGGAAACCCTTAACAACTGTGTTTTGCTCTACCACATAAAATTCTTGGAGGCCAAGTGTATTTCATTAAAAATGAAAAGAGTTTACTATAGAAACACTGTTAGGTCTTCTGTTTTCCATTAATTTGCTGTTCTCATCCTGGAGGAAGGAATATCAGGTTATAAATGTAGGATTATATTGGGTTACAGGGAGGGTAGGGACAATAGTTGTACGTTAGGTAAATATATTTATTTTATGGTCTGTACTCTTTCAGGGAGTACCCACATTGCTTAGAACATGGTTACATAGAAGTACTGTCCTCCTAATTCTATCCCCAAGTTCTTTTGAGAAGGACTAGCTCCTAAACCATGATTTCTGGACACATAATTTTCTGCCTCATTTCTTTTCATTGTTTGATTTAGTGATGTGTGAAGACTGAGAGAATATTGGTATAAAATTGTGGGGTTTTATATCAGGGGGCAGTTTAAGATCTCTGAATGTATTATTTAGCATTTTCATATTCTATCTAACCTGCTCTCTTCTTCCTTCAAAACTGGACAAGTTTTTCCACATTGTAAATGAACTTGTATTTTAAACTGGGGGTTACCCTTTGATGATACATCTTTCCACTTGTCAAGGCGATCAGATACTTATTAACCAAGATTGTTTATGAGCAATTTTGAGTTTATTGTTAACATGATTGCTTTACATTGGTTAAATTTGCATAAGAAATAGTGACACAATTGATGTCTTTGCCTTTATTCATTTTTCAGGGTTAACAGCTTGTTTAGATAGACTGAATTAGAGTTTTTACAATGTTTTTTTTCCTTTATACTTGTCTTCTAATTTGCAATCTGGTGGCAATTTTGACATTTGATTTATCTAGCCAATGGTCTGACTAAACAAAGACACATAATTAGGCAGGACAGACCAAAATGTATAGCTGTTCTCTCACTTTTCTTGCTTTCTGTTGGCATAACTGTTTCTAATATTCTTATAAATTACATTTAGATTTCTGGTCAATCTATTTCTGCTTTTGTAGCTTTTAAAATTATGTACCTCATTTACCCAGTAGCTGTAATGTTTTTCTACTTTAAGAGAAAATGAAATGAAACCTATTAGTTTTCCACAGAATGAGTAATTAATCATTTCTGTGCGTAGGTAGATACTGTTTATGGCATAAAATTTACCCAGTCACTACCAAAGTCTAAACTTTATCCAGCTTGGGAAGTAGACGTATAAGTTTGACTAGATTGACTTCCTACATAGCTTGAAATGGCCAAGGAAGTACTACTATTCCTTTTATTAATTGGACCACAATTATAGCTGTAATCATCCTCTTTAGCAGGTGCAACATCAATGTGATACCCATAGCAGCCACTATGAATATGCATGCGTATTTCCAGGATAAAAATAACTGTCTTCCTCAAAGGCAAAACCAAAAAATTTATTCAGATCAGAAAGCCAATTTTACCATGGTAACAAAGAAGTTTATACACATCACCAATCCAAGGAGCACCTCTGTTAGGCTTCCATATCAACAAGCTCCCCTAAGCAAAATTCCTCCCTCTCTCACTCTCTGTCTCCCTCTCACTCACTCTCTGTCTCCCTCTCACTTCCTGCTCTACCCATTCCACAGGCTCCTTCTTGCCATGGTCTCCATGTGACTCAGGCTGTGGACTGGGCCAGAATTCAAAGCAGGTCACATGGGCCTATCAAGGGGCAGGAAAGATCTTCAGATTCCCTTAACATACATGGGATAATAGATGCTTATCTCCTACAGCTTTTAAACGGTGATCCTCAAGCTCATAGAAATTTCAAGATTCATCTGTCCCATTATAGCCCTACTGAATTTCCGTTTTACATACTTTGCTCTTCCTCAAGATAGAGATGTTGCTGTTAGATATTGCTTTTCACCTCTTGCTTCCCCAAGGAAGTCCTGAACTAGACAGATGAAACTGATATGAAAATTCAAAATGTTGAGTGCAAGAGCACCAAGAATTTAGGCAGCTGATCAGCTATTTGTTCTGCTGTATTTGACTTGGCAGTTGCTAACAACTTAACCATTTTCCCTTTAGTGATAACTTTTGTCAGAGATATTGCTGATAAAGGTCATGCATATTCATCTGGAATCTGTCATTTTTGTTGAAATTATTTTGTGGTTTTTGTTTGTGTAGAAAAGAAGCAATATCATCCTGTCAAGAACAAACAGAAGCCTTTCAGGTCCTTGTCAAATACCTAAAGACATGGATGGAAGAAGCCACAGAAAAAATTCCCATAATGCAACCCTCAATGGGTGCAGATGATTTAAAGAAATCTTTGGAGGAAACTAAGGTGAATTAACGCATGTTGGATGGAATAGTGTTAAATATCATTTTTATATATGTAGTGCTTGATGCAGATGAGTGCTTTGGTTTGCATTATGTCTTCGGACTATGTATAGCACATTCATATATTTAAAATAATTATTTTAGACTACTTTGTTCTGTTAAGAAGAAATAGAAGGTTTTCAGCCTTTAAATTAGGAGGAGTTTGTTTCTGGATGGATGAATGGAAAGGATGAAATAACAGATCTTTGAGAGAAGCAAAGAAATGGATTTTTGAAAGAAACAATGCCTCCCAATTCAAAACCTTGGTCCCTCAATCCATCAAATCTTCATATAGTAGTAGTTTATTTTTTATCCTGACCTATGACTTCATCAGTGTAGGGAATTCCATTTGTAGAAACTCTCTCTCTTAATGTAGACCAACAAATTTTCTGTAATTTATCATCTTAGGACACTGTTTGCTTGTGATCCTTTGGAATTAAGTAACTAGCTCATGGTTCCATTGCTAGTATGTGTCAGAGGTAGGATCTGAACCCAAATCTTGATCACTTTGAGTCCAAATATTCATCAACTTTATGAAATATTCTCAGCTACCTATCATTTCATTTTGAAAAATGTGTTAGTCTCACATATATCCATTACCAACTCTGCATCATCCTGCAATATACATATTAGCCACAAAGAAGTCATTAGAAGATAATGGTTTCAATAGTCTCTGACATGAGCATTGCATGCTCTTGTCACTGACTTATCTAAATAAATCTTTCCTATGCTGGTCTCTGAAAAATTAAAATTAATTTTTATTTCCTTTTTTCTCTTTTTATTAATTTTTGAAATCTCACTAATAAATGTGCCCTTGTCCAGTTTTTAAAAAAATTCAGAATCATTTTCTGAAGAAAGGTTGCTATTAGCTAGTACAGTTTGCTAGATTTACAGTTAACAGTTATTTTGGAATACAGTGGCACCTAGTATGAGTAGAGCTTCCATTCCAAGGATCAGAACAAGAATGATAGGCTGTGTTGTGACTCCTCTCTCACTGCTCACTGTGGGACTGTCAGAAAAAATTGAGATGCTATCTCATTTTCCCATCCACCTCCTCATGTCAGGGTCCATCATAATCAATGCTCCTGCTATGCATTTAATACATTGAAAAGGCTTTTGAAAATGTAACAAAAGTGAAAAAATAATGTGTTTTTACGTTTCAAGAAATTACAAGGGGAGTGGAGTTCGAAAGCACCAGAGATTCAGAAAGTAAACAACAAAGGAACATCATTATGTCACTTAATAAGTGCTATGACTTCCCCTGCAAAGGCAGTAGCAGTGATTAAATCAGGTATGTATTTTGCAGTTACTGTCTAAGCTGAGAGTTGGTTCCTCTTTACCATGGTATCATTGTCATTCTTCATATTTGTGCATAAAAATAATTTTAAAGATGTAAACAAAAGTTAACAGCACAAAAGAATATACCTGTGTGTATGTGTGTGTATGTGTGTGTGTATGTGTGTATGTGTGTGTATAAATCCTTTACAAAAACAGTTTTTGCTAGCTAGCGGCATACCAAAACAGATAGACTTTGAAAATAAAACTTTCTTAATCTTCATTTTATTGATGAGTACCATCAAAAGTGGTTCAGTGAATTTATGTGAGCAATAAAGTGCAACAAGTATTTTTTCAATTAAAAAAATAGGACAGACTTTATATTAGACAAAGTGATAGATCAGAAGGCTGTTTGAATTAGATTTTGGTCTTCGTTGGAGGGTTTCATAAAGAAAAAAATTCTGGTCTCCTCAGGAAAGGGGGAAGAAAGGGAGAAAACAGCAACTTTTGTTTAAAGTGTAGGTTTCTTGTTTTCTTCTAGTCTGTCTGAGTCTGTGTGGCATAACCACAGTAAACAATTACATAGTGTCTTAGACATCTGTGAGTTATATAGCTCAAAATTAAGCCAATTTTTCAACAAAAAGTTACTTTTAACCATTCTCTTAAAAAACTATTTGTATAATTTTTGATTTTTGTTGTACTAAGGCAAAATACGTTTATTTCATTATCAACAGCAGAAAATGAAGAATTTGGTGAGAATAAAGTTCTCTATCTTTATTTTGAAGGTTACTAAATTTCTTCTGTGATTTATCTAATTTATCCATCCTCCAGCTGTCACTATTGTGACACTAACTCTCCAGCTGGACTTCTCCAAGGCAACTATTAATTATGCTCCATTAAACCTATAGCAAGGAAGATTCATCTTATATTTTGGTGCGATAATTACTCTTTCCCCTCATGGTCAGATTCTTTTCATACAATTCATACAATATTCATACAATTTAGAAATAAGTTTTTTAAATATATACTTTTGATTTATTTCAATACTTGTGCGTATTATACTAAATAATAAAATTTTAATTCTACTTTTTGTCAGTTTCTAACTAAGGCAAAAACTGATCTTGTATGTTGACATTATAGTTTTACTCCCTGTGAAACATCTGTGTGGCATTTTCAGTTAAAGACAGAAAAATTTTACTATAAAAGTTTGGAAATCTGTTTTCAAATTTAGAACTCTAAGAACCTTTTTGAGATACAGAAGCCTGTTTTCTTTCTGTAGTACATAGGATTTAGAGCTGAGAGGAAATTTAGAGATTGTATGGTCCAACCTTTTCATCTTACAGATGAGGAAAAAGAGACTTTTAGCAGAGAAGTCATATGCCCAAAGTTATGCAATTGTAAGCAGGGCTGGGATGTCAAGCTGATTGAGAAGCCATTGAGAAGGACTAGACAAATGTCATTACTTTATATGCTGCCACAACGTGCAGTTCTTTTGTTAGAATATCATATTATAAGCCATTCTTGCTATAAACTGCTTTTAATGTGGCATATACCATGTGATTTTGTGATTTAAAATCCTTATCAGCTTAATGTGCTCACAAAACAGTGCTCGTGAATCTTTGTTCTGCACTTTGACTTTTTAGAGATGACATTTTACATTCTTAAATATTAATTCTTTAAGAAATACCTATTTAGAACATAGAAGTTTGTAAGGTGGTCCGTATTAGTTTCTATTTAGCAAATTTTGAATTTTTTCTTTCAAAACTGGAATATTCCTGTTGTTCTCTCAGGTGGATCAATCTTAAATGGTGAAGGAACAACCTCAGATACACAAGAATTCTTGACAAATAAAGGTGAGTAATAGTTTAAACTACCTATTTGTTATAAAATTTTTGAAAGGTTACCTCATTGGAAGACAAAAACCAACTTGTATTTATAAATAGTGCTAATGGTTAGATTCCAACTATGGGATGCTATTTTAATATTTAATTTTTTACAGAAGAGTATGCCAGATGATTTTGATAGGGTTTTATAAAGCTATATTGATTCATTTTCCTAATGTCTGGCTCTGTTGTTTTCCCCCTACAAAAACACTTCACTGGTTTGCCTCTGCGTACTGAACAAAATGAACTTCTTCCTCTTTTTTTTGTGTTCTTTGTTCCAACATATACTTGCAGCACTTTTTTGCCTCCACACCATTATCTATACTAGTTTAAACACTTTTGAATATCCTTTCCAAATTTTATTTTTTATTAATTAGAATTCTCTATATTCTTTCAGGCTCAACTCTGTCAAATCCTGAAATAAATCAAAGTAGTGAGTTGAGGAATAAGGCATCTTTAGAGATAACAGAGTAGCAAACCTGCCACTCTGAGGGATGTTCCGTGATTGCAGAGCACAATGGATTTCCCAACCAAGAGACCTATGAAAAGTTTATACTTTTAGGAGGGAAGAAGGAGGAGGTGGTATGAGGTAGTCATGAGACCCCAGTGGCCCTTGGTAATTCAGGAAAAGAAAACAACTTCATTCTAGCTGTTTTGCCCTTTGTGCCATAAATCCCAATCAAAGGGGCAAGGACATTAGAAGCAAGATCCAGCTTAAGCTAGATTCCTTTACAAGGTGAAATCTCTAAGTGGCATTCCATTTGATCTAATAAAAAATAAGTATTGTAAGAGTAGGAATGTAAAGATGTTATAAAAATTATGACACTACTAGGATCATTTAAGGAGTGGAAATCCATATTACATTTGGTATTAACAATTCCTTGTCATTATATCAACAATTTTCCTGTTAACTTGAACACCAGCTGCTCATTCATTGTTGCTTTCTTAGTTTCCTCTCCCAGCTTCCAAGTGAGCCCTTCTTCCAAAATCTCAGAACAGTTTAATTTTCCCCCTTTTTTTTCCAGTTCAGTCCAATGAAACTATTATTTATTAAATACCAAGTATGTGTAAGATAGAGAGGCAGCATGATGTGTTAGACATAGAACCAGTCTCAGGGTCAGGGTTCATGTTCTTCTCTGATAAATACTAGCTTTTTAACTCTGGCAAGTCCCTTGACCTTTTCAGTGCCCCACACCCAGTGTCTAAGATTATAAGTTATAAGTGAATTGCTGACGTTCATAAGTGGATGAAGTGGATAAGTACTGGAAGTTCACCTCACAAATGAATCTCCAGGCTCTGAAACCTCTCCCTGCCTAAAATTTGTATATCTGTGTATGCATGCGGAGGAGGAATGGGGGAAAGAGAGAGAGAGAGAAAGGAAAGGAGAGAAGGGAGAAAGGAAAGAGGAGGAAAAGGAGAGAGGAGGGGAAGAGGGAAAGCAGGAGGAAGAAGAGGAGAGGAATCACTGAGGGTCTGCAAAGTGTTTTACATACATTATTTCATCAGATCCTCATAGTCACCCAATGAAGTAAGTGCAGTAGATTATAGAGTCATAGGTTTAGAGCTAGAAGGGAGGTTAGAAATCAACTCCATCCTCTTCAAACCCTTTCAATTTATGGATGAAGAAGAAGCTAAAAGAAGTTACCTGTCTTATCTAGGGTCACATAGTTGGTGTCTGATACAGTATTTGAAAGTAAGTTTTACTGACTTCAAATACAGCACTCTACCCACTACATCCCTGGGAAGTTTCAGATATGTACAATTATTATGTCTAAATAGTACTGACGGTACTGACACAATTTAGGGGTCCCCCAAACTATCAGGGGACAAGGCAGTGTCAAGTGGAATTCATACCCTCAAACTATCCTCCAGTCAAGTGGCAAAGTTTGTTGAGACACTAACAGAAGAGGGTAAATGAAGTTATTTAGGGAACTTCCAAAGTAGTGAAGATGATGCCGATGCTTATATACAAAAGAGACAGTGAAAAGATTTGGGTGGGATTAAAGAGTGGGTAAGTAGTGTGGGGTGGGCCAGTTGCCAGTGGTCTGGGCTGCTCGAATTTATGGGAAAATTTAGGGAGTCAACAGAGATAGCTTCTTTTTTTTAAATATAAATTTATTTATTTAACTTTTTACATTCATTTTCACAAAATTTTGGGTTCCAAATTTTCTCCCCATTTGTCTCCTCCCCTCACCCCAATACACTGAGCATTCTAATTTCCCCTATCACCATTCTGCCCTC
>JAQQSK010007707.1:0-13854 GCA_028658325.1 Potorous gilbertii | reverse complement strand
TATATATATATATATATATATATATATATATATATATATAAATGAATTTGAGTTATTCACTAAAGTGTTTGTTCTGTAAATCTTGAAATCTGTTATTTTACTTTTATAGAAGTGGTTTGCCATTTTCTTCTCCAACTCATTTTACAGATGAGGAACTGCAGTAAAAAGGGTAAAGTGACTTTCCTAGGGTCATGTTGTTATATGTATATATACACATATATAAGGCTATGTGTCAGCCAGGACTATGGCATCCAATCAGGAAACTTGTGGCTAGAAAAATCTATAGAAGATGAATCCTGGGAAAAATAATTTTTAAAAGGTTAAACCATTTTAGATGATAGATGTACAAACCTACAACCACTGATATGGTCCATAAATAATTATTTTATTTTCAGTTGTGTGTTTTGTGAATTCTTTTATTTTCCAATTCTTGCGAACTTTTGTATATTTCTGCTTTCATTTGGAGGAGTGGTGTGGGTCATAATGGAGAACCACTCTTATGGGTAAGAAGACATTAGTTTAAGTTTTTTCACTGACACCTACTGGCTGTGTAACTTTAGCCCAATCATTTAATCTTGAAGTCCTCTCAGCAAGGATATATTGGTATTTAACATCCAACTCTCTAAAAAGTAACCACAAAATATGTTTTTAAGTTTAATCTGCATTATTTACATTTTCCCGTTGCTTTCTCAAGAACAGATAATCCACAAAAATAATGAATCAGATCTTAATTTGTAGCCTTTGTCATTTCTTAGGTATAAGCACTCATGTTGAAAATTTAACAATCAACTCTCCAGAGCCAGTAAGAGCTGACTCCATCATTCCACTGCCTCTAGACACCTTTCAAAGGTGTTAGCATAAATAGATAGAGGAGTTTCTTCATACAAGAGTTCTCTGTACCAGTGAAATTGCAGGCCTAGTACCTGTTCCTATACCTAATTTCACTGATGTATGCTTCTACTAGATTAAAAATTATTTTGATAATTACACTTCAAAATTGTTACATTTTCAACAATACACATTTTATTTTATGCATTTAAAACTCTTTTTTGAAAAGGTCCATAAGTCTCACTAGACTGTTAAAGGGACCCATGGGATAGAAAAGGCTCTAGACTAGAGGTTCTAGATTAAAATCCTTTCTAGTTCCTAAAAGGTAATCTAGGATCTGGTCCCAGTTTCAGTGGCTCTGATTTCCTGTGCAGTTTGGTACTTAACAAATAGCTATGGGGAATCTGACCTTACATTATGAAACTTCAGTGCCCTTTGAAAATAACAAGGCTAAAATGTAAAGCTTTGAGACATGTTGCACAAGAATCCAAGGACCTCTAAGTAAGCAATAACAAAAGTTATAACTGACATTTATATAGTACCTTTCATCCCAGGATCAGGACAAACTTGATGAGTTTTGAAGACCCTTTATATCTACCAGGGATCACTTAAATCCAGTGCTGAATTTCAGCCACACCCCAGTGAGGGATGGGAGCTGCCTTAAAACCCCAGTAATCCACAATCCATTAGCATTTCAAAAGTGAAACACTTTCTTTGACAACAAGATATTAGGAATAAATTATATAGCTGGTAAGTGAGCTGAAAGAGCAATTTCTTAAACATTTAGTCCTCTAGGAGCTGAAGTCCTTAACCTGTAGTATGTTATTTTGCTATTTTCTTAAAATGCGAAAATTATATTTTAATAAAATTGGTTTCCTTTGTAATCGTATTATTTTATTTTATGTATTTAAAAACATTATTCTGAGAATGGATTCATAGCTTTCACTGGATGGCCAGAGGGCTCCATGACACATGGATGCACATACACACATACACATACACACACACACACATACACACACACACACACACACACACACACACACTCTGACACACAAGTTAAGAAACCTTGCTCCACAGAAAGGAAATTATTTCTATTGAAGGTAAAATTCCCTTTGTAGTAAATACCAGTAACAGGAAGTCTGTGTATAAACAATTTTGTGACTTGTAGCAAACAGTACTTTCCTGGATTTGATTAAGAGGAAGATTCTACAAAGAGCAACTCTCTGCAATAAATGAATTTTCTCTTCTCAGTTTGTGTTTTAAGTTTCTCAACTGAAAGTACCGTCATTGTGTGTTATTTGGATTCTAGACAAAGAGGGAAATCAAAGATAAACTATATTAAGTCCTCTTAAGTTTTTTGTTTCAACTATCAAACAGAAGGTTGTTAGTTCAGTCATGTTGGACTCTTCATGACCCTCTTTGGAATTTTCCTGGCAAAGATACTGGAGTAGTTTGCCATTTCCTTTTTTCAGCTCATTTTACAAAGGAGGAAACTGAGGCAAACAGGGTTAAATGATTTAGCCAGGGTAACACAGCCACTAAGTATATGAGACCAGATTTGAACTTAAGAAAATGAATCTTCCTGATTGTAGGACTGGCATTCTAGCCACCTAGCTGCCCCTTCAAATAGGAAAAAGAAAAAACAAAACCCTACTAGAGTCATGAAGAGTTCAAATCCCTGTTCTTTCATGTATCATCTATGTGGCATTGGGCAACTCACTCTCCCTGGGCCTCTCTTTCCTCATCTGTACAATGAGGGGGGTTAAACCAGTACCCTCCAGGTGTTGAAAAACTTCTCTGTTCTTCTAATTCATTAGAGAGAAGCCTGACATGACTTCCTTTTCATTTTCTAAGGCTGTGGTCTATAAATGCAATTTCTGACACCATATGCATTACAGAATTAATCTTCAATTGAACACACACACACACACACACACACACACACACACACACTCTTTGGAATTCCTTATACTCAGATTTTATCCTTATCTCTTCAAATGCTCATATAATTGTTTTATCACTGTGTCACTTGACCAGTTCTTTTTCCCCCTAGATTCTTAAAATTCTCCTATCAACTTTTCATCATTTCATTCTCTCATATACTCAAGGAGGTCTAAATTTTGTTCTGCAATGTTGCAGGAACCAAAGTGGTAAACCTGTACAAATAGTCACTATAATCTTATTTGTAACTAATCACCTCCATTCCCCTGGCCTTTCATACAACTCTGGGAACCCAAATAGAAGAAATAACTTTGCTAACTCTCTTGTATGTCTATACATTCTATGAAGAATCTAGGTAGGGCAATGAATTTATTGTATTAGATGTAGAGTCAAGAAGAGCCGAATTAAAATTCAGTCTCACACATTAGCTGTCCTAGTTTCTTTACCTGTAAAATGGAAATAATCGAAGCAACTGTCTCAGTGATTGTTATAAGGATAAAATAAGATAATATTTGTAAAGAGTCTTACAAATTGTAAAGAACATAGGAACAAATTATCTTATTTCTTGGTTAGCAAGAATAATTAGTTAAAATGAGGAAGTTATCAGGGGATAGGCATGTCCTTCCTCTGACTGCTGCATCCCATTCTGGGGGTGAGTTCTCTACTTCCCCAAGGCAAAAACAGCATTGATGTGAACTCTCTACTTAAAAAGTTGATTTTATATGCATAAATAAAATTAGTCTAAAAGGAACATCAGCTATAAATAGAATTTTTTCAATGTGAGACAAGCTTCCCAAAAATCCAAATCAACTTTTTAAGTAGTTCACAACCAATGCTGTTCCTGCCTTGGGAGATAGAGAACTCACACCGACTGGAATGTCCCAGTCAGAGAAGGGACAAGCCTATTACCTGATAACACCCTAATTTTAACTAATTACTCTTACTACCCAAGTGCTAAGATCATTTCTTCAAGAAGAGTCCTACAAAAATCTAGGGGAGATGGAGGGAGTGAAGCCCCTATCTCATCATCTTATTTACAAATGAGAAAAAAAAATAACTCCGGAAAATAGGGAAAGCAATCACAATGAATGCCGCCAGACTTTGGGTCTAGGACCCATCCATTTATGGTCATGGTAATGATGAGGTTTTCATTTTTGTTTGTTTCTTTTAGTGGGATGAAGTATTGGGAGTATAAAAACTTCAGGAATTGATCCACTTCCCAAAACTCCAGCCCAAATCTCTACCCTCCTATTCACTCCTTTCACCCAAAACATGGTGAACTTTGAGTCTCTAGCAGATTGCTGGTGGAAATTGAAGCCAAATCCCCGAGAAGTCATCAATAGTGGGAATGAGGAAGAGTATCTCAAGTTGTTTCCCTCTCTTTCTCTCACTTAACTGGAAGAATACTTTGTGAACTTAGAAAGGATGAACGCATTCATATTTCATGTGCTTCTTAGCAACATTCCCAGAATCACTGGGGATCATAGGAATGTATCCATCAAGAGCTGAGGCTAGACTTGTCATTATAAGGAAAGGCAGATTCAAAGCTCTACACAATCACCCCAGAAGGAAAGCTATACCACACTTAGCTACTACGTACACTTGTCTAGCACAAGGACTTCCTTGAATCTGACTGACCCCTTTGCTACATGTGCTCTCTAAGCTTGAGCCCACATTCCACTTCACAGGGTATGCTTTTGGTAGGAGAACATGTCATAGAACTTTTTCAGGGAGTATCTAACTATAGCAATGGTCCTGACTCAACTCTGGTCCCCTGTGTTAGTTTAAGTTTTGTTTCAGAATGAAATGAAATATTCATAGGTCATTCAACAGTTAACAAAAGCCATAACATAAAAAGGCTATTCAGCAAGGCTACTGCAGATCAAGTAGATTCTGTCATTCACATACACAGAATCTGAAGGACTCTAAGTCCCAAAGAATGGGTCTTTTTATGTCTTTGGGGGAACAAGAAGTCATATCAATATGACCAAAAGCAACCAGGAAATCCAAGCCTCAATTTTAACCCCCTAGGCCAATCAAATCTTTGAGGCATCTTCCTTAACTTTTAGGGAAAGAATCAGCCTTATCAATATGGAGATATGTGAGGAACCCTGGTAAATAGTGATCTTACCATTTGAGGAGGAGAGAAGGAAGAAGAGAGGAAAGAGATAAGAGAAAAAGAAAGGAGAAAAGAGAAAGAAAGTAGAGGGAAAGAGAGAGGAGAAGAAAGGGGAAATGAAGAAAACAGTTGAAAAATATGGATGTGAATCATATAGGATGAGAAAATATATGCATTGTGAAATTCTGTACATTTGTAGAATACTTTTGTAGATGAGATCATGAATGTAAGAAAAGCAGCACAATTGATGCCAATCAATCCTTTATAATGATAATTGGTTAGCAAATTACGTTACTTCTTAAACTCTTGCTAGTTCAAAATAATAAAACCATTTTATCAGCATAGAGGATACTTGTCTTCCTAATTTCATTAGCTAGAGGGCATGCATCCCATCTAATAACTGCATCAAGTTATTTTAAATATAAGTAACAAAGAAAAGAGCTAGGACATAGAATTTTAATTGTTTGTGTCATTCTTCCTGTGTCACCCTAAGTCTGACAGACATAATAAAGGCCTTGAAAAAGTATTAGCTTCGGATTTATACTGTCATGGCATCTTTTTTTTTTTTTTTGGCCTAACCCATTGTGGCCATTGGACTGAGAAGAACTAGATTTATTTGAGTATTTCATCAAGCCTACATAGCTCTCCTAAAAACTGATAGGGAACAAGATTGCTGCTCATGTACAGTTGAAGTCTAGTTTCCCCTCTGGGTACACATGACCTTATATATTCGTAGCCACATCCCACTGTCCTTTTTATCACCAAGATGCTAACAGGCATTCTTCCCTTAATTCCCCCTATAAATGTCACTAAAATATCCATCTCTTATATCCTGTCTGTTGTTTGGGCTTGTTATAACATTTTTGACATGCATTTTTATAGTCTTGCACATGCTCAGTAATTGGAAGGTTTCTCTATTGTCCTGTTAACAATCTTAGGGCATTTGAATTTTCATGCTTTGGTTTTTGCTTGATATGATATCTGCTGATTCTCCAATCCAATTCTATCCTATAAACATTATTAAGTGTGTTATAGTGTAATGGGTGCTGTAGAGACAAAGTAAAAATAAAAATCAGTCCTTGAGTTCAAGAAACTTATATTGTACATTGTACAATGTACCTAAATACATTGAGAAATATAACTAGTAGTCAGTTGAGCAATAAACATTTAAAGTTTACTATGTGCCAGGCACCATACTAAGCAGCACTGGGAAGAAAAATACAAATCAAATCAAAGACAATTCTTCCTATTGAGGAGGTGACAATCTTCAGATACATTAAAAAAACAAAAAAACATAAAGTTCCATTCCTGAAGTGGAACTGAGTGTCTGGAGGGGTACTAGGTCTACCCAGAGAATCAGAGAAGTCTAGTCTGCAGTCATGGTCATCAAAGAGATGTAGCCATTCCACAGTATAAACACTACCTTGAGCAATGTCAGGTGGAATAAGGCATTTTTCAGCTTTAGATAACAGATCAAATATTTAAAATGAACAGAGCAATTGAATTCCTTCCCCTAATTCCCCATCCTAGGAACACATAAGTGACTGTGAGAATATAAAACTGAGTGAAGTGGCTAGTCCAGTTATCAATAGAGATTTAGGCTTCTATAATTCTTCTTGCAGAAACCATACCACAGGCAACAAAGTCTCAGAATCTGCATTTGTTATTGATTCTGATGGCTGTGCACAAAATCTCCCATTGGGATCTATTATAGTCCAGTTGTTATCTGAAAGGAGAAATTGCTTGTTAAAAAAAAAAAAGAAAAAAGAGAGATGTGACCTTGATAAGTCTATGTGTGACTTCATCTGAGTTACACTTGAGATGTTGTCTGGATAACTTCACGAGGATGTTTTGGCTCCCTTACAATGTTTTTTTTGAACCAAGACATAGAGAGGCTTGTCTTTTGATTAGCCAGGAGGTGGGCTGTCCAGGCTGGTTTCAACAGGGCTAGAAACTATTGATGTATAGTTATAGAGAAAGCTTCTCTCAGAAGACAGTCTGTTAAATATTCTTTAGTCATGAGAGTATTGCTCATGTAATTAGAAACTCCCTGGCTCCATTTGAACTTCCCTATTTTATAATTTTGCTGTTGAAACATATTTGATCAGACTCAGGATCAACAATCTATAAGGCTGGTATAGTTAAGGGGAAAATGACTTCACTTTTGACTCGGTCTAAAACAGTCATGTCAGAGACTTCTGGAAACCAAGATGGCAGAGAAAGTAGGAATGCCACAACTCTCCCATTTTCACTTCCAAACAATGATAAAATAGACCCCCAAACCAAATCCTATAACAACACAAGCAGCAAAAAGATGGAGGGGAACAATCTTCATGTGCCTCAGTATAGCCGGGGAAAGGGCAGACTCCAGCTCCAAAAACTGCCATGCGTTGAAGTATAGTCCATGGACACAGGCAGACACCAATTCTGTAGGTGCCTAAGCAAACATGAAGTCACCAGCCCTGCCCCCACCATGTGTTTCAACACTGCCCTGGGCATAGGCAGTCTCCAGAAACTATCACATGGCACAGTGTGGCACTGGGGAAATGCAGAAATACCCCACTAGCATAACCACATGCTAGCTACCAGTACTGGGACCCCAGCTCAGTACCAGGAAAGCTACCAGAACCAGGAGTGAGGAAACTTTCTAGATGCTTGAGGACAGTCTTTTGGCTGAGTCCAAGTTTTATAGAGTAAATTTTTTTATTAAGATAATTTCTTTTGTGAAATTTGGGTTCAAAGGACCACACTTGAGGACCTAAAGAGCCACATGCAGCCTTGAAGTCACAGATTCCCCACCCCTGTTTCTGACACTACAGCTTCCAACAGAGCCTGCCATCCCCCACCCAACTCCTCAATACAACACCTGACAAGAAAGTTCACCATGTGCCTCAAAGAAACTTCATTGTAGCAGCAAGTAAATAGTCAGAGCCTACAGCCCCTAGCACAAGAAGCCCAATCCACATAGGTAGCAGAGCTCAAATTTAAAGGTGAGGAAAAAAGTGAGCAAAAGACAACAACAAAAGAGAGAGAAATTTACCATAGGAAGTTATTTTGGTAACATGAAGATCAAGATACAAGCTCAGAAGAGAACAAGGTCAAAACACTTCTGTGCAAAGTCTCAAACAAAAACAAGAAGTGGCCTCAAGGCCAGAAAGAACTCATGAAAGAGCTCAAAAAGGAGCTTAAAAATTATGCATGAAAGGTAGAAGAATAACTGGGAAAAGAAATAAGAGTGATGCAAGAGAATTATGAAAAAGAGTCAACAGCATGGTAAAAGAAAACAACTGCTTAAAAAGTAGAATTGGCCAAGTAAAAAGGAAATATAAAAATCCAAAGGAGAAAGAACCTTTTAAAGATCATATAATTGGCTAAATGGAAAAGAAAGTACAAAAACTAACCAAGGAAAACAACACCTTAAAAGTTAGGATTGGGCAAGTGGAAACTCATGACTCTATGAGACATCAAGAGTCAGTCAAATAAATCCAAAAGAATGAAAAAATAGAAGAAAATGTAAAATGCTGGTTTCAATAGCAAGATTATAAAATAATGAGGTTCAAGTGGAGCCAGTTCTCATTACATGAATAATACTCTCAATAACACTCAGTTGATAACCAACTGACCTGGAAAATAGATCCAGGAAAGACAATGTCAGAATCATTGAACTACTCAAAAGTCATAATCTGATCTGAACAGCATCTTTCGAGAAATTATCAAGGAAAAGTGCCCTGATATCCTGGAACCAGAGGGCAAAATAGGAATTAATAGAATCCACCAATCACCTCAGGAAAGAGATCCCAAAACAAAAACTCCAAGGAACATTATAGCCAAATTTCATAACCATCAGGTCAAGGAAAAGCAAGCAGCCAGAAAGAAATAATTCAAATATCAAATAATCACAATCACAATTACACAGTACTTAGAAGCTGCAGCATTTAAAGGATTGGGGGTCAAGGAACATGATATTCCAGATGGCAAATGAGAAAGAACTACAACCAAGAATAACTTACCTGGCAAAATTAAGCATAATACCTCAAAGGAAAAAAAAAAACAGTCATTTGTTGAAATAGAAGGATTCGAAGCTTTCATAAGGAGATCAGAAATGAACAAAAAAAAATGTTCTCCAATATAATATCAAGATCCAAGGCCTACAAAAAATAAAAGAAAATATAAGTTTCAATGGAGTTGAACTGTTTACAACCCTACATGAGAGAAAGATGCTTGTAATTCTTAAAAATTATACCAACAATAGTACAGCTAGAAGAAATATGCATAGACAGAGGGTATGGGTATAAGACAAATTTGAGGGAATGACATATAAAAAGAATTAAGGGATGAGAAAGAGGAGTATACTGGGTAAAAAGGGAATGGAGAAGTAGAATAGGGTAAATTATTTTATGTGAAGAGACACAAAAACCCTAATACAGAGAAAGGAAAGATGAGAAGGGGGTGTCGAGCATCATTTTAACCTTACTCTCTTCAGTATTGACTCAAAGAGGGAATAATATACACAGTCAGTTGAATACAGAAATTTATCTTACCAGACAGGAAAGTAGGGGGAGGAAGAAGATTAAGTAAAGGAGAGGGGAGTACAAATGACAGAAGAGAAGGTAGATCAGGGAAGGTAGTGGACAGAAGCAAAACACTGTCAAGGAGGGAAAGGGTTAAAAGAGAGGGAGAGGAAAAACAGGAGGAAAAAAAGGATAGAGGGAAATACAGTTAGTAATCATAACTGTGAATGTAAATGGGATGAATTTTCCCATAAAATAGAAGAAGATAATCAGAATCCTATAATATGTTGTTTACAAGAAATACATTCGCAGCAGAGAGAGACACACACACACACACAGGGTAAAGGTAAAAGGCTGGAACAGAATCTATTATACTTCAGCTGAAGTAAAAGAAAAACAAAGCAGGGGTAGTGACCTTGATCTCAGATATCAAAAGAAAAAACAGACCTAATTAAAAGAGGTAAGCAAGGAAACTACAATGTGCTAAAAGATACCATAGACAATGAAGTAATATCAATACTAAAGGTATATGCACCAAGTGGCATAGCATACAAATTCTTAAAGGAGAAGTTAAATGAATTACTAGAAGAAATAGCCAGCAAAACTATACTGTTCCTTTTCAGAACTTGTTAAATCCAAGCAAAAAATAAACAAAAATGAAATTAAGGAGCTGAATAGAATATTAGAAAAGTTAGATATGAGAGAACTTTGAAGAAAACTGAATGGGAACGGAAAGGCATATATCTTTTTCTTAGCAGCACATGACACCCACACAAAAACTAAATAGGGCGTAAAAACCTCAAAATCAAATGTAGAAAAGCAGAAATATTAAATGTATTCATTTTGGATACTATGGCAATAAAAATAATATTCGATAAAGGACCATGCCGAGACATTAAAAAGTAACTGAACACTAAAAATCTAACCCTAAAGAATAAGAAAATCAAAGAAAAAATCATGGAAACAATTAAAAGTTTCATTAAAGAGAATGACAACAATGAAACAACATCCCAAAATTTATGGGATGCAACCACAGCAGTACTTAGGGGAAATCTTATTTCTCTAAATTCTTACTCACTGAAAAACAGTATGAACAGATCAATGAATTGGGTGTACTAAAAATAACTAGAAAAAGAACAAATTAAAATTCCCCAACTGAGCACCAAATTGTAAATCCTGAAAAATGTAAGCTGAGAGTAATAAGATTGAAAGCAAAAATAACTATTGAGCTAATAAATAAAAATAGGAGCTAGTTTTATATAAAAAAATAAGATTTTTTTTTTTAAAAAAAGAAAATCAAAACTCCAGTATCAAAAATGAAAATGGCAAAATCACCACCAATAAACCAGAAACTAAAGCAATCACTAGGAAATATTTTCTCCAATTATATGCTGAAAAATTGAGCAAAATCCATGAATATTTACAAAAGTATAAATTACCTAAACTAAGAGATCAGGAAATAGAATGCCTAAATAACCCCATATTAAAAGAAAAGAAAGAAAGAAAGAAATTGAACAAGCAATTAATGAACTCCCTAAGAAAACATCCTCATAGCTAGATGAGTTAACAAGTGAATTCTACCATTTATAGAACACTTAATTCCAATACTAAACTATTTGGAAAAATAGGTAAAGGAGTCCTATAAAACTTCTGTGACATAAACATGGTGCTGATATCTAAACCAGGAAGAACCAAAACAGAGAAAGGAACTTATAAATCAATTTCCCTAATGGATATTGACGCGAAAATTTTGAACATAATATTAGCAAATGATTATAGCACAAAGACAATACACTATGACTAAATGGGATTTATACCAGGAATGCAAAATTGGCTCAATATTAGGGAAACTCAAAATAATTGACCACATCAATAACAAAATGAACAGAAATCATACAATTATATCAATAGATGCCAAAAAAGTTTTTGACAAAATACAGCATCTATTCTTACTAAAAAACACTAGAAGGCCTAGGAGTGATGGGAGCATTCCTTAAAATTATAAGCAGTGTTTATCTAAAATCATCAGTAAACATTGTCTGTGATAGAAATAATCTAGAAGCCTTCCCAATAATGTCATTATCACTAGTATTCAATATAGTACTAGAAATGTGAGCTATAGTAATAGGAGAAGAAAAAGAAGTTGAAGGAATTAGAAGAGAAAATGAAGAAACCAATCTATTACTCTTCGCAAATGGTATGGCATACTTACAGAAACCTAGAAAATCAATTAAAAAGTTGTTCAAAATAATGAACTTTAGCACAGTCACAGGATATAATTTAAACCACAGAAATCATCAACATTTCTTTATATGACTAGCAAAGCCCAGCAGCAAGAGATAGAAAGAAAAATTCCATTTAAAATAACTGTAAACACTACAATTGACATGTGAGTCTACCTGCCAAGAAAACCCAGGAACTATAGGGATGCAATTACAAAACATTTTTCACACAAATAAAAAGACATTTTAAAAACTGTAAAAATATCAATTACTCATGAGTAGGTCAAGGCAATATAATAAATATGACAATACTACCCAAGCTAATTTACTTATTCAGTACCATACTAAACAAACAAAAAAAAAATTGATAGAGCTAGAAAAAATAACAACAAAATTCATCTGAAAGAACAACGAATGGAGAATGGATTGAAGTAGGGAAATACTAGAGCCAAGCAGACCTATTAGCAATTTATTGCAATACTTCGGGTCTGAGGTAATGATGACCTTTACCACAGTGTGACAGTGTATGAGAAGAAAAGGATGTGAGAGATGTTGGAAAGGTGAGATTGACAGACCCTGGCAACAGATTGGATATAGAACCTGAGAGACAGTGAGGAGAGGAGGGAGCCTGAGGAAAAAGGGAGGATAGTGTTGCCCTTGATTAATCATAGTGAAGTTAAGAGGGCTGAAGAGTTTAGAGAGAAAGATAATGAGTTTAGTTTTGGACATGTTGAGTTTAATATGTCTACTAGATATCTATCCCTTTTGAGATATCTGTAAATCAACTGGCAATGAAAGACTGCAGGTCCACAGAGAGGGTGAGACAAGACAGGTAGAATATAACTCTACAGGAAAGAATTAGTTTTTGCTATCCTTAGCACTTAATACAGGGCTTAGCACATGGTACATACTTAATAAAGCTTATTGACAAAAGGTTACTAATACTGTCACTTCTAGAGAAACTGGAATAGTTTGATTTATTCTGTAGTCAAATCCTCCTGACACTTAGTCTACTCTCCAATGTACCTCTGGGTCTTCTGTAATTATCATTTCTGTGCCAAATGTATCGGGCTAGGAGAATTGCTAGAATAACTTTTCTGTATGTTTGAGTGTTTTTTATTCTAATAGTACTCTTGGATTTTGCCTCTGAAAGCAATTACCTCTGTATGACTTCATTGCTCAGACCACATATCAGTTTTTCTGTCAACAACTCATTGAGATCATCTTCAAGATCAATTATTGGAAATGTTGAGGAGGAGCCGAGATAGTAGAGTAGAAAGATTCACATATGCTAGCTCTGAACCCACAACCCATAAATTTCCTGTAGAAGGAACTCTCAACAGGTTCTGGAGCAGTGGAAGCTGCCCACCAACGGAGTGGAGGGGATTTCCATTCCAGAAAGCCCTGGAGAATTGACGCAGGGGGTCCGTTGTGCACCGGCCCTAAGTGGAGCCCAGCCCTGCCTTGGCCGCTTGGCCCTGAGAAGAGCGGATCAGAACAGGCTTCCAGGATGGAATCTCCAGTGGCCACAAGCCTCCCTCCTCCCATGGGCACGCAGGTCAGTGAGAGAGCATTCTGGGCTGGCCAAGAGGGGAGTGGGTGTCTTTGTGGCTTGGATCCCCTCGAGAGGCAGAGGCAGAGGCAGCGGGTGGTCAGGGACTCCCAGAGAAGACAGGAGCTTGGTCCATTTCTGAAGATCTCCGCATAAACCCCCTGAGGGAACTGAGCCTGGGAGGCGGCCCTGCCCCCACCTGAGAAACTGAATTTAATTTTACACTGAATAGCAGCCAGGTCTGCTGCTGAAAGCCCTGAGGCTGCGGAGCTGCATTTGAATCTCTGACCCCAAGCACTAGCTGGGCGGATCTAGGCAGGAGTAGAGAAGAATCTCAGAAGTCAAATAACTGCTGGGAAAATGCCCGGAAAAGGGAAAAAAAATAAGACCATACAAGGCTACTTTCTTGGTGAGCAAATGATTCCAACCTTCCTCTCTGATGAGGAAGAACAATGTTTACCATGAGGGAAAGACATAGAAGTCAAGGTCTCTGTATCCCAAACATCTGAAATAGATATCCAACGGACTCAGGTCATGGAAAAGCTCAAAAAGGATGTTGAAAATCAAGTTAGACAGGTGGAGGAAAAACTGGGAAGAGAAATGAGAGAGATGCAAGAAAAGTACGAAAAGCAGGTCAACACCTTGCTAAAGGAGACCCAAAAAAATGCTGAAGAAAAT
>JAQQSK010007706.1:0-13854 GCA_028658325.1 Potorous gilbertii | reverse complement strand
GGTTCTCTGTCCTTCTGGGTCCCCTGTCCTTCTGGTTTGCCTCTGCCACCGTAGGAGGAATCCCCCTTAGCTATTTTCCTCGTCTCAGGTGTTATGAGACGACTGGCCTCCTTCTACTGTTTCTGCTGATCTGGGATTTTTCTGAGGAAATATTTTATGGTTCTTTCATGGTCATCAAGGGGGGAGGAGAGAGCATTTACTGATCACTCCGCCATCCTGGCTCCCAGAAGTTCAAGTAGGTGACTTACCTAAGTTTGGTCTTCGGGCTGAAGGTCTCAGGAGCTGCTGCGCTGATATCTGGCTCTCCGTGGTTCTCACGGACTGGGTTCGACTTGTCTCCAGCCCTCGGTGCCGCTCCTCTGGTTCTGCCCGCAGCTCAGGTTTCTCGGGTTCCTTCTGCTCCGCTGCGCTGTCCACGCTGCGCTGTGCGCTGTGGGCTCACCCCCGCGGAACAGACCTTTCCCGTGTATCCTCCAGTCTACCGTGAGCTCCAAAACTGTCACCTTCTGCCTCCCACTGGATTCCACACCTCCAAACTTTGGTCAGATTCTCCTTTCAGAGGTACCTAAAGGAGTTTGTCCGAGAGCTTAGGTGAGTTGTTGCTCTCACTCCGCCATCTTCCATGGATAGATTATGTAGGGCTTTATGAATTAAACCAGTACTCATTAATCTTGAAGTAGAATGGCTATAAGTACTTTTAGGATGAAGTTTATGCCTTTTACTATGTGGATAATCTGAACTTGTATAGTTGAGTTTGCATTGGAGTGTTATATCCCAAGGATCTGAATCAGTTATACCATATCACTTGTTTATAAAACATGAAACTACTTGACAACTGGGACAAGATAACCTGAATAAAAGCATAAGAACCTCTAAAATTTGAAGCACACTTACGCAGACACATAGACTTACAGCCAGACAGACACATATCCCTTTACTAAAGAGTTTATATCATGGACAGTATTTCTTTGCCAGACAGTGGTAACATGTCATGTAAATCGATAAGTGGTAAATGGGACAAAGAGGTAGAAAATTAGACCTAAATAAATACAACCAAGTTGTTAACTACATTTCTACTTGTATTTCTCTTGTAGACAGCCTACATAGCTTAGGGCAGCCTTGGTTTCCTATACATAAACACTTGAGTTGGAACCTGTTACTATTTTTATTCTAGGTATCTAGACAAACTGGTACCACACTGGGAAAAAAAAAAAAAAAACAAGCTCATTATGCATTAATAAAACCTCACTCAGAACTTGTTAGATACTGAGATTCGAGTCTATTGAATAGGGAGAGAAAACATATTTTTCTGTGAGAGTTGATCATTTTTCTCCACCTTATCATGTAAATAATATATCACAAGGAAAAAGTGATTCAAAGGAAACAAACTAAAAATTCTAATGAAATGTAAGAGAATCTAAGCCTGGATTAGCAAGTTAAAAAACAGAAGAATTTGATACAAAAATGGGATTCAGTGATAGAGCAGAGCATGACTCAATTTTATTTTGAGTAATGTGAGTTAGATACAAGAAAAAAAGGCAGTATTTTATTTTACTGCAAGTCACAATATTGTTGATTCACAGGTGCCATCAACAGAGGTCTTCCAGTAAGGACCAGAAAAAGAACTGATAAGTAGTGGTGGTTAATGGTTCTCTGCAGAGCAGGGTAACAAGATTTGTCAACTAGACACATCCAATAAAGAGCTATGCAGGAGGTCCCAAAATCTTTGCTTAAAATGTAAAAAAAAGGTAAAAAGCTTAGAAATGTGGTAAAATATCTGTAATAGCCTACATTGTTTTCACAGGGCATATATCTGGAACATGAAGGCAGTCATGGGTAAACTATCCATACTTGATAACCAGCACTCATTCAAGCTGATTCTTTTGGGGATGAAGAATACTGCCATATAGAACCTAAAGTAATATCTAGAGTTGAACTTTTGGATCAAAAATTGAATTCTTCAAGGGCATTTTGATAGAAATAGAACTACTGTTGATTGAAGCAAATGGTTTCTGAAGGATTGGCAGATTTATGCAGTGTATACTGAATAAAGAAATATGTCAGAGAAGATATTAGGATTTCTGATGAATGGCTTAAAATATGGATGAGATATAATCTTATCTTGTGATGCTGTGTCCAACCAAAAACTGAGAAAACAAAAACAAAAACATATATTTGCCAGAAATCTTTTGATCCCAAAGAAAATGACTTTAACCACATCCTATGCCTGAAACACTTTGTCACATGATCTTTTGTTATTGAATGTTTGCTTGTCCGTCAAGGCCTAGGTCAAAAGTTACCTCTTTCATAAAATCTTCTCTGATATATAACATTAAAGTACCTCATTTGCCTGAACTCTCATATTACTCTGTGCCTCCCAATCATTTCAGCTTATACATTTTACTGAAATAATTTTCCTATTTCCCTACTTGATTATGCAAAGTATTACTCTTTTTTCATGTGGACATTTTATTTGCTGAAAGTATAAAAAAGGACATTCTTATAAGAAAAGCAACTTGAAATAATTCGGAGAAACTAAGTTTAAACTTACCTTGCAGTAAATGTACCAAGAGGACCTGTTTGGAAACAGTTCAATGGCATAAATACTGAGTGAAGTTGGGTGATTGCTACAAGGCATTAATTTTTAATTAGTTCATGTGCATAGGACTATTTTCAGAGCTTTGATTGTATCACATAGAAACTGTAAACCATAGAATTGTTTATGGACTCTGAAGAAATAGAATTAAGTATGACAGAATCATGGATTTCTAGTTTATCAGTCTGGTTTAAAGATGTGTTATTACTCATGAGGAGGTACTGGTTTGAAGTTTTAGAAGGCACAGATGACTAGATGAGTATATAGGAGAAAAGAATATTAGCATCCTGAACAAGGCAGAATCATTTTTTGACTTAAAGAAATAGAGTGACGGTGAGTTAGAAGATAAGAGCAACCACTATATTCAGTGTCACTTAAGAGAACCAAACGAAGCCAAATTATCTATGAAATTTCTGGTAGCTCATTGGAGGAAGGATCTTTAGCTGTGAGAATTTGGTTGCAGGGAAACATGATCTTCCTGTCTCAAGGGATCTCTCATCTTACTGCTTTTTAGCAACATCAATAGCCTGAGAAAGAGGAAACCCCTCAGAAACTTGTTTATATTTCCCCATGACTTGAGAAGGAGAAAATAGAGGTGAAATGCAGACTTTAAATCTGCTTTTCTATGACTTATGCTGATTAAACAAAATATATTATTTTCAGGAGAAATATGTGAAGAAAACATACCTCTTTTTTATTTAAAGATATGGCTGGTGAAAGACTTCATTGGTCAATTACTACAATTTGAGTGAGAGAAGAAATCACTCAGGTGCTTGATTCTATTACCCTTTAATGCCCTGTATGCCATGAGATGGAGCAACCCTTCATATTCCATAGAAAAGAGACCTGATTAACTAAGCAGATTCCAGAGTCAAGGAATGTGTTATTTCAATGACAGTATAATTCTGCAGCTTTACTAAAAGTGCTCAATACTGTTTCAGTGGTTTGAGAGTCCCAAGGAATCAGCTTTATCCAGCAGGAGGGTAAAGAGCCAGTCTAGAGAAGTGGAGGAGCTGTTATAGACTAGAAACTTAAAAGAGGTCTCACTGATATTCAGACCATCAATCACTTCAGACTCCTAAGTTTCTGAAAGCACTTGATTTTCCCTATTCATATGCTTCACTTCTAGGTTTTATCTGTTCCAACTCTACACAAAATGATACTCTGTGTGTCAGTGAGAGATTGTAACTGAGGATTATGGGTTGATTTTTATGTTTTTGTTGTTATTGCTTTTGCATTCTGTTGAATAAATACTAGGATTATTATTTATTTTAGAGAATGGCTTTATGAAAGTGGTAAGTATATGCTTAGGGACAAAAATGTTATAGTCCTGAGGGTAGACATGCTTGTTTATTTTCTCAAATATCTGGATTATTCCTATTTAGTGGAGCTAGTCATTGCCTACTCAAGAGATATGATTGGTGTATTTTCATTATGAATATTTGCACTTAACAAATGGTCAAATACTACAAATATGAACTTGACTTTTTGTTTTGCTGATTTTCTAGTTTTAAGAATATGAAGGAGAAATATGTTTTAATAAGGTAGAATAAATTTAAAAGTGTGTTGTGTACTTGCCTTTTTCCCTAGAGATATATTTGTCTAGCTAGTTGCTAAGCAATATGTTTCTGTCTAAAACTCATCCCTCTAGAAAATCATCCAGGCCATAAATATAAGTGACTTCAAATGATGTGGGAAACTGAGCACAGGCAGAGATGCTAGAGAGAAGTCATTTGTGAAGGAAGGAGTAAGGGATGAAAGGAGGTGGATCAAGATCACATTGGGCTACCATTAAAAATAGAGAACAAAAGATCAAACAAAAACAGGAGATGAGTGATCTGCTGACAACAGACTGAAGGAAGAGAGAATATGAGATTATAATAAGTATCTTAAGATGCAGAGTATGAGAGAAAGTGGAGGGCACACATAATGTTCTTTATTTTCTAAGCATAAGATGATTTTTATGAGAGGGTGGTCAAGAGCCATACTGTGAATGGCTTGAGAATAGAAGTTTTGGAGCAGGATATATATTCAAACATTTCCTTACTGCAGTGAGGTTACAGTGGCAATTTGAAAACTGATTTTAATAGCTCTCTTCAGCATATTTGTTTGACATCATCAAGCATCATTAAGCACATCTAAGTGGGTAAGAGAAGGTTGGTAGTGGGAAAAACAAAACAAAACAAAACAGTGTTGGAGTTTGAAAGGTATGGAAGGCAAAAAGATAAAGGGAAATTTCTTATACAGGATGGCGCAATGTTAAATTTGTTAATTTTATGGTCAAAGACAATTTTTCAAGGTGGAAAGAAGTAAATCATAATGAGGATGAAGAACAAGTTTAGCAGGAGAGAGACATAAGTAGAGATTGAATGATAGTTATTATAGTAGAGTTAAGGAATTTGAAAATTTATTGTAAGTAAAAAAGGAACATTTATGGGTGATGGTGAGATAAGGTAGTCTTTGTTCATGGTCAAGGTGGAATGATGAAACTAAAACAAAAAGAGAACTTGAAGGTCAGTTTAGATGAGGAATTTTCAATGTACATGCTTTAGCATAAGTGAAAACTTTGGAATAGAGAATTATTCTAATCTCCCCAATTGTTAGTGGTCTCTTCCTCCTCCAGTTAATCTTCTTTTGACTCACTTGTAAACATTCTCTCTCTTTCTAGACCATAAACTTCCCGAAGGAAGGGATTATTTTAATACTCTGTTTCTAAAACACCTAAGAAGTCACTTTGCCCTTTGCTGTTGTTCTTCATCCTTTGCTTTTGAAGGTGACCAATGACATCTCTGTCTAAATTGGATTTAAGTTGAGGCAGAGTTGCACAAAGTCATCAGTCTTGCTCTCTCTTCCAGAGTCATCAACATCCAGTGGAAAGACAAAAGTCAGAATGACTGGTGATGGCCCAGGATGAAGCAGATGCCCTTTGTGCCTTTGATTCTGAACGAGCTCTCCATGTTCCACGGTGCCTGCTTCAGTTGTCTTTGTGGCCATTGAAATAAATTGCTGTCATCAACCCATTATAAATCATCATATGCTTGCAATAGACATTCTCCTAACTTTCTGATGCGCTTGAGTGGTTAATAAATGTTTCTTGAGTTATTTGAAAGAGATAGAAAAGTTATTGATAATAATAGAGAACATTTCTGTAGAATGTTAAGGTTTTCAAAGCACTTTAAATGTTTTTTTCATTTGATCTTCAATCCTGTGAGATCGGTACTATCGTTATTAGTATTTGACAGCTGAAGAAATGAGTGAGAGAGAAGAAGTAATTTTCTCAGGGTCATAAAGTTAGTAAGTGTCTGAGGCAAGATTTGAGGACACGTCTTCCTTACTTTAAGTTGAGGTTGCTACCCACTCTATAACCCAGCTATGTTATCGTATGGCCACCTTAGATAAACCATTGTAATAATTATGACTGCAGCTTGTAAGGAAACGATTCAATTGGCATCATGATGTAGTGTATATAAAGGTAGCCATGCAGTCAAGAGAAGCTACATTTAGATCCTGCCTCTGGAATATAATAAACTGTCATCAAGGGCAAGACATTTAACATCTCAATGTTTCAAGCAAACCAAGTGTCAAGCTAAGTTGCCAGTCTCCATCTGTGCAGAGAGTCATTTACAGAGAATACATCACAAGTTGCAATTTCAGGTCTATGAAAATATATATACCCCCAGAATGAGATGAAAATGTTCAATATACTTTCCAAAGGTTTGAATTAATAAAGCGTACAGATAAAATCAAAATATATGATTTAGAGGTTATAAGCTGTAGTCATACAGAAAATCCTCTTTTATGGGACATCACATTTCCAATCATGTGAGATAAATGGAATACTACTGAAGTACATTCTATTTGTGTGTGTATGTGAGGGTGCTTTTAATGACTTATCTCCCCTCAGTCTGCTCTTTGGAGCACTTCTCACATATACACAGATACCATTGGGCAACTCCTGTTCTTAGAAAATTGAATCAAATTTATTTCTCTTGAAGAGATTTTCATGAAAATAGGAAGGACCTATGCTATGTTTAGAATCAAAAGCTCTGCCAGAATAGTGTATACTATGAGCTTGCTATTTATTCATGCACTCAATTATGCTTCCATTTGATTGTGAATGACACAACTTGATTGTGGTTTCTTAGCATCTCAGCCAATAGTGCTCCAGCTATGATAGGGAAGACAACTCTTTCATTATGAGCTATTGTTTTCACTGAGATTTGATGAGGCCTGTTACATTTTATGTGTTCAGCTACTCAGGATATTTGTAAGCTTTCTATGATATCTGAACATTATAGAGGATGTCTGTGGAGTTTCCTTTCCTGGATTTTCCTTTGGAGGAATACCTACCCTAATTTCATGAACATTAAAAGTTATCCACATACAAATTTGCATTAATGGTGATGAAATTATATTTAGATACCACCAATCAATTTATGACTCCATAGTTAATTGTTTTCTCACTCTGTGGAAGTATATAAATCCTGACCTGATTTGGGGAACATTTCCCCTTTATCGATAATAAAGTGAAACAATGAGAAAAAGGTACACATAGAGAGTGGTTATAGATTTTTAAATTAATATTATATGAAAATTCTTACCTTGACAATTATACCTTAAAATGATATCCTTCCATTACGTGGGTAAGCTGACAATAAAAAAAATCTATAAAATGCTTTGATCTCCCCTTTTATATCGTTCGTGTGTTCCTTTTATACTATCTATGCAGATTTGCTATAATTTCCTACAGTAAAAATACTTGGCAACCTGATTACATT
This sequence comes from Potorous gilbertii, assembly GCA_028658325.1. NCBI lineage: Eukaryota > Metazoa > Chordata > Mammalia > Diprotodontia > Potoroidae > Potorous > Potorous gilbertii. Next base: position 6,480 of record JAQQSK010007706.1, on the reverse strand, counting down.
CATTATTTTCAAGTGATAAAGTCAGCATGTTTTAGTCATACATAACATAAAGATTACTTTCTTGTGATCTTTCTTACTAAATAATTAACTGTTCCATCTATTATGAAGGCAGAGTAGCATTAATAATGAAGTTTTTTGGCAAGGAACCATGATAGAATAAATTGTGGTACAAATAATAAGTCACCCAATTTGGGGTCCAATTGAGCTTCAATTTCTAATTCTATTACCAACTAGTTAAAGTGTATGTTTCTTTATCTGTAAAACACATAATGTTTACCCTACAAATTTTTAAGGGTTGTTATTGGGGGAAGAACCTGGTTAGCTAGAAAGTACTACTAGAATGTGAATTGTTTAATAGCTGAGGAAATGTAGATGTCATAGGAACATTTTTATAAACAGTGTTAAAGGACATCAAAGGTTGGAATATGTAGTGGAGAATGAGAAGCAAGGCACATTGTTGATCTATATATTGACTCTAGATTAGGGGACTAAAGATAATCTTAGAATATACATTAATGTCCCCTGATATTTCTGCCACACTTCCGACCATGTGGTGAATGTCAGTTATGTTTAGTTAGTAAATAACTTGAATTTAAAAAAAAGACTGAGGTGCAGCCAAAATAGAGGAGTAAAAGCAGGGACATGCTTGAATTCTCTCCAGAAGCCCTCCAAATAACTACAAAAATGATTATAAGCAAATTCTAGAGCTGTCGAATGCAAAAGATGATGGAATGAAGCAGACATACAGCCCAAGACAGTCTAGAAGGTTGACATGAACCATCTCTTCCCCGGAGCTGTGAGTAGAGTATAGTCCAGGGTGAGCTGTGCCAGCACAGACAGTACATGAGTAGGCTTCAGTGGATTGAATCACTTCCAGTTGTGACAATTTTCAGACTTCACAATGCCAACACCTCAAAGACTGTTTGGAAGGTCAGTAGGAAAAGTGCATTGTTCCTGTGTGAGACAGGAAAATGGCCAAGTCTAGCCCCAGGCTCAGGACGGCAGATGGGGTAGCAGAAACCACAGCAGTCACGGTAGCAGAAGCTGCTGTTTCTGGAGGTCGGGACACACAGATTGTGGGAGGATCAAGCAGCTAATCAGAAGGAATGTTGGAATCTCTTCATGGGTGCTGAGGCAGAATTTTCTTGCTTTGTTCCTCCTTAGATCTGGGTCACAGTCCACCCTTGCAGTCCTTGGGTGAGCAGAAGTGCTGGCATGGTGGAGCCTATGGCAGCTGTGGATGAGGAATCTGTCTCACAGTACCAACGTGGAAATGAGTGCTTGGGGTCATTCATAGAGCAGAGGACGCCAAAGGAGAGGAATAAACATTTATCCTTCAATCATACAACACTGGAAGAGCTGAAAATTTATGGAGAAGCACTGTTGAAAATATCTGCACAAAACCTCTGAAGCCTGGCACAGCATCTGTCTCCCCCACCCCCACTCTGGAAGAAGAAAATTTCCAATGACAAAGAACTCATATGTTAAGACATTGGCTGGGCAAATGAGCAAACAGTGCAAAAAAAAAAAGCACAACTATAAAATCTAATTTTGGTGACAAGAAAGATTAAAACATACAACCAGAAGAAAACAACAAAGTGAAAGCTCCCACATCCAAAGACTCCAAGAATAATATGAATTGGTCCCAGGTAATGGAAGAGCTCAAAAAGGATATCTATAATCCAGTAAGAGAAGTGGAGGAAAAATTGGGAAGAGACATGACAGTAATGCAAGAAAATCATGAAAAATGTTGCACCTGCTTGCTAAAGGAGACATGAAAAATGCTAAAGAAAATAACACCATTAAAATAGGCTAATGGAAATAACAAAAGTGTCCAAAAAGTCAATGAGGAAAAGAATGCCTTATAAAGCAGAATTGGCCAAATGAAAAAGAAGGTGTAAAATCTTACTGAAGAAGACAATTCCCTAAAAATTAGAATGGAGTTAATAACTTTATGAGAAAGCAACACATTATAAAATAAAATGAAAAGAATGAAAAAAATAGAAGACAATGTGAAATATTTCATTGGGAAAAGCACTGACTTGGAAAATAGATCAAGGAGAGATTTAAATTTTTTTTGACTCCCTGAAAGTCATAATAAAAAAGGACCTAGATGTCACCTTTCAAGAAATTATATAGGAAAACTATCCTGACATTTTAGAACCAGAACCAGAGGCTAAAATAGATATTGAAAGAATACATCAACTGCCTCCTGAATGATATCACAAAAGGAAAACTCTTAGGTATACTGTAGTCAGATTCCAGAGTTCACATGTTAAAGGGAAAGTATTGCAAGTAGCCAGAGAGAAACAATTCTAGTTTGGGGAAAACAGTGAGAATAACAGAAGGTTCAACAGCTTCTACATTAAGGATTTGTAGGGCTTGGAATATAATATCCCAGAAGTCAAAGGAACTAGAATCAAAACCAAGAATGACCTACCTAGGAAAATTGATTATAGCACTTCCTGGGGGGGAGTGGAAATGAACATTCCATGAAATAGAAGCCTTTCAAGCATTCTTGAGCAAAAGGTCAGAGCTGTATAGAAAATTTAACTATACACACACACATACTCATACATACATACATATATATAACTAAATACGCCTATATATAAAATTATATTTATACATAAAACTATAAATAACTACAACAGAAGACCTCAAATCAAAATAGATTAACAAAGAGAGAATTATTTACTGCTCTACTGAGAGCAGGGGTAGATTTTGTAAGCATAGATGGTATTCCAATTAATGAACTATAATGAATGTACTGAGAAATATGACTTGATACTAGTCAAAAGAGAGAAATAAGAGCTACCCCTACAGATCCTCCTGAACCCTTGTATCCAAATTTGTCCCACATTCAGAGAGAATAGGAAGTTGGCCCAGTCTCAACTCAGATTAAATAAATACTCAGATAGCACTATAGACCCCATAGCAATTTGATCATATATTTGAAAGATGGATCAAATACTGTAACTGGAGGCCTCCCTTATATATGGAAACCCTGATAAGTTTAAACATGGAACTCCTATCACTGTCACAGGACTGGGAGGGGCTGAACTATCATCCAGACAGGTCAACTTAATGATGAAAATTGGACAAATACCTAAGAAAGAATATTTCATGCTAAATGTAACCATTTTTTAATACATCATTGGAATAGATATATTGAGAGGTATGACTAAATTTATCAGAGGGGAGACACCAATTTGCAGTAAGGAAGAGAGAAATTGATACAGTTTTAGTGGGTAAAATATAAATGGACCCAATCACATTTCCTGAACCTTGTAAGGTGATTACTTTAAAGCAATATCATGTGCCAAGTAGGCAAGATGTGACTGATTATCAATACTCTAAAGCAATATGTTGAGGCACGAGTGTTAGTCCCCATTAGATGGAATAATCCTGTCTGACCAGCATGAAAGTCACATGGGACATGGAGGATGATAGTGGATTATAGTCAATTGAATAAGGTCAATCCTCCCTTCCATGCTGCTGTTCCAGAGACCATTTCCCTAATGGAAAAGAAGTAAAATATAATGGATCTTCATTGACTATTATTGATTTAGTCAATGCTTTCTTTACTATTCCAATAGATTTGCAACAATGGGACCAATTTTTTTTTCCATTGGCAGGGCTGACAATATATTTCTACATGCTTGCCACAAGGATACCTACAGAGCCCCACTATTTGTCATAAGATTGTGGCTGAAGATTTCAATGATAGAGCTACCTGGTGTATAGCTTACTCATTACATAGATGATATTATGATACAGGGGAAAACTGTAGAAGAAGTGAAGAAAAATTTGACACTTCTAATTGAGCATATGAAAAGCAAAGGGTGGGAAATTAACCCTGCAAAGATTCAAGGGCTAGCTCAAACCCTAAAGGTTGGGGTATAGAGTGGAATCAGGGTCTGTGGGAGATTCTCCCAAAAGATCGATCAAAGATTCAGATTTTTATTATGCCCAATAGTAACAAAGAGACCCAAAAGTTTATAGGATTATTTGGATATTGGTGACATCACATACTGCACCTAGGACAAATTTTGAAACCCTTATATAAAATTACTAGGAAGAAATATGAATTTGATTGAGAACTTGAACAGAGTAAAGATTTTAATAAAGCAAAGGTCCTAGATTTACGGTCTATGCAAAGTGTCCTGATGGAAATACAAGTTACTATACAGGATGAATATCCTAATTGAAGTTTATAGAAAAAACAACAAAGCCAAAATGTACCATTAGGATTTTGGTCTAGGAACCTCCCTTTGTCTGGAACTAATATATGCCTTTTGAAAAGCAGCTGTTGGCTGCATATTGCATTTTGGTAGAGACTGAACAGCTGACTTTAAACCATGAGGTAATATTAAAGCCTGGAATCCCAACTATGACTTGGGTAATGAGTATCCCAGCTTCTCATAGAATTGAACATGCAAAGGAAACTAGAATAATGAAATGGAAAGAGATCTGAAAAAGGGAAAAGCAGAGTTTCCACTTTATCTGATTCGATAGCAAGCATAGATACTGAGAGAAATGATACATCCTCTGAACCAGGTAACAGTAGTTATAGGGCTTGGTAAAGTGGAATGAGGGATATGACAGTTTAACTGAATAACAAAAGAGTCATGCATGGTTTACTGATGGGACAGCAAAATATTTTAGCCACACAAAAAAACATCTGAAAGTGGTAGTCCATAACTCAAGTACTGGCCAAATTTCGGAAAGTACTGGGATAGATGGAAGCAATCAATACACTGAACTTGTGGCTGTACACCAAGCTATCAAAACAGAACAAGGAGGACAGGGTCATATACTCAATGATTCATGGGCAGTAGCTAATATGTAAACTACATGTATGACCACGTAGAAAAATCAAAATTGAGAAATTCATGGCAAACAAGTCAGGGGCAAAAAGTTGTGGGAAGATATAAGGAACATATCCTTGGTTACTAATTTGTCAGTTTTTCGTGTAGATACTCATGTGGCCCTCTCCATGCCAGAACTTGAGTACAACACATATGCTGATTGAGTAACAAAGATTTCTACTCAATATATTATTTGTACTCTGACACCAACTGATGATCCAGTACTAGCATAATGGTTCCCTCAAATGACTGGTCATTCTGGCCAGTGAACACAAGGCTGAGGTATTAGTATCTATCATTCAAAAGAAGTAGCATAAGAATGATTTCTATGTTAGTTGAAAAGGAACTAACTATTCCTAGGATAGCAAATGGAGAGATAGCAAGGGAAAATAGTACCAGCCTAAATTTGACAAATGGATTATATTGGACTGTTACCCCAAGTAAAAGGATGCAAATTTATATGTATTTGTGTGGACACCTATTCAAGTATACTAATGTTTTGTCCCATAAGAAGGCAACCCGGAAAAAAATGCATGTAAAGCTTTAGATATGTCTGTATTATTTAACAGCAATGCAGATTTAAAGAAACAGTGGGTCAGTGGGCAGAGACAAGATGGCAGAGTAGAAAGACTCACATTTGCTAGCTCCGAACCCATAGCCCTTGGATTTCCTCTAAAAAGAACTCCCGACAAATTCTGGAACAGTGGAAGCTGCGCAGCAACACAGTGAAGGAGATTTCCGTTCCAGAGAGCCGTGAAAAACCAATCCCAAAGTACCATCGTGCCCAGAAGGGAGCGGAGCCTGCCCCTGCCTTGACCACGCGGCACCAAGAGGAGCAGATCCGAGCTGGCGTCAGGGACAGAATTTCCACCTGCCACAAAGGTCCCTCCACCCACAGATGCACAGGTCAGTGAGAGAGACGTCTGGACGGGCTGAGTGGGGAGCAGGCTGTCTCCGGGACTCAGGGCCCCTCAGGAGGCAGCAGCAGCGGGAGAGGCATCAGGTGGCCAGAGGCTCCCAGAGCAGGCAGGAGTTCAGCAGCGGCTCCATTGCAGAAAGTCTCTGCATAAACGCCCTGAGGGAACTGAGCCTGGGAGGCAGCCCTGCCCCTACCAGAGAACCTGATTTAATCTTACCCTGAATAGCAGTCAGGCCTGCTGCCAAAAGCCCTGAGGCAGGGGAGCAGCATTTGAATCTCAGACCCCTAGCACTAGCTGGGCAGACCTAGGCAAGGGTAGAGAGGACTCTCAGAAGTCTAGTAACTGGCTTGGAAAATGCACAGAAAAGGGAAAAAAACTAAGACCATAGAAGGTTATCTTCTTGAAAAGATGATTCCACCATTCCTCTCTGATGAAGAAGACCAATGCTTACCATCAGGTAAAGACAGAGGAGTCAAGGCCTCTGTATCCCAAACATCTGAAATAAATATCCCATGGGCTCAAGCCATGGAAGAGCTCAAAAAGGATTTTGAAAATCAAGTTAGACAGGTGGAGGAAAAACTGGGAAAAGAAATGAGAGAGATGCAAGAAAAGCATGAAAAAACGGGTCAATACCTTAATAAAGGAGACCCCAAAAAATTCTGAAGAACATAACACCTTGAAAAATAGGC
>JAQQSK010007705.1:0-13854 GCA_028658325.1 Potorous gilbertii | reverse complement strand
CCTCCCCCCCCCCCGTTCCTTTCTCCCCAAGATGTTAAAGGTATCAAGCCTATTGTGTGTGTGTGCAGTCCTCTGGTGCAGTCTGGCTCTCGAGGCAGTAGCGGCCAGGGGCAGATCGGACAGCGGTAATTTTCTGGATGATAAACAATGGCTCACCACTATTTCCCAATATGACAAGGAAGTCGGACAGTGGAACAAATTCCGAGACGTAAGTGCTGCGTGTTCCCGTCCCAACCCTCCTTGCGCACACACACACACACACACACACACACACACACACACACACACACTCCTTGCTGGGGAATGGGGAGGAAAAAGGAAGAGGAGGAAAGAATGGGTTCAGTTCCTGAGGAGTGAGGGGGAGGGGTGGGCGGCGGTGATTTTAGTGTCTGGGAGAGGGAGTTGAGAGGCAGAAACAGAAGTTCTCACTTGAGATGCTCTTTCCGTTTTGGCTGGCGCAACATCGAGTTAGGTGCCCGCCGGAAGGTTTTGCTGATTGGGTGCCAGCAGTGAGGTTTCCTTCTTTCCATCCTCTTTCTTCACCTCCAAATCTTCCCCTCCCCAGTCCTTCGGAATTAATGACTTGTTTTCAGTTCTCAACTTTTCCAGTGATGTTCTTGGAGCTAATGTAAACAGCAGACACGCATTTTCGAAATGCTTGCCTACTAAATAACTAGGATCGATCCGGTTACTAATGGACCATTAAGGAATTTAGAAAGGAGAGAGGAAGATGTCAGATTTACAAATGAGGCCGGCAGAGAGGTGGTGGAGAACCTGTCAAGCAGTAGTTGAATTGCTCCTGGACAATTATGTAAAACGGTTGATCAGATTTCTGTGTTGACAACTTTAATCTGGATCGTGTTTCCTATACATCTTATTAGGTAGTAGTGCAAAATGCACCCTGAACTGCCCAGTGGTGGATCTGATGGCTAATTGCTGACGAGATCGTGAGGGCCCAGTCAGGGTTTAATTGGAGAATTCTGCTACCTGGACGTGTCTTTACTCGGGGTTATTCTAAAGAGGCTTGTTCAGAGACACCACTCTTGTTTACTTTTTAATCCTGTTAACTCCACTAAGGGCGTGCCATTCTCTCCACCAGATCTGAGAGGAGTCAGGTTATAACAGGACACTTTGGTTTCCAAGTCTGAAGGTGTCAGGTGTGTGTTAATTCTGAAGTATTCTGATAGATTTCATGTAGGGAAAAGGCAAGATGGTCCATTATCCCTATGATCATAAGGAGTGAAGAGGGAATCACATGGCTGATTCCTTTATTTCCTCTCTCCTTCCTAAGGAAATTTGTGTGAGTAAAAATAAAAACATACAGGAATTTGGATATGCTGTACATGTACAGTGCCAGCACTGAAGGCAGATAGATGACTCACCATACTCCAACCTCATCACTTCAAATATTTGCAAGGTTTTCTGGCCAATTCTAACATATGTAAAAATGTAGCTGGCATTGTTTCCTTTCACCAACTCCATCCACCAGACGAAAGAATAAATGAAAAACAAGAAAGCATAGACTAACTCTCAAACATGGGGAATATCCTGAGGGATAAATTGTTGCAGACATATCCATTTCTGTTTGAATTTAGGGATGTTAGGAATGAGGGAGATTTATGGAATTTCACTTTTATTAGCAATCCTTGGAAAATTTAAAGTCCCAAGGTGCAGAAAAAGGATATTCTTCAATCTAGATCTTTTCCTTAAATGGTTTTATGGGTCTTGTTTTCATAGTTCATAGGAGAATTTGGAACAGATTTTGTTATGCATCCAGATATCATGGTTAATAATATTCTTTAATAGTAAATATAGTTGAAAAAGGAATGCTGGTATGATTTCTGAAAGTGGGAAAGAACTCTTTCTTCATGTTATCATTTCTAAAAGAAAGTGAAAATGTTGTCAGAAATCCAAAATTGATTCATCTTATAATATTTCATTTGTCACCAGGATTTAAAAGTCTTTTTGAAAGGACTGCAGATTTTCTTTTTTGAAAATATGCTGTGGTAAAAATCTGGATGTTTCCATCTTTATGCAAATCATTGTTTAAATAGTGGTCATGAATATTCAGGAATCTATGTTTTACTGTATTTATACAGCATGATCTAAGATGCAGACGTCAGTCCTTTCTGAGAACGTGACCTGTCTACTTTGTTCACCTTACTGTTTTTTTCTCCCTCAGTGATTGGAAATCAATTGGTTTAGAACTTTAAACAGCAGCAAGGTTTCACAAACAATTTTTTGTCAACACCCTTTGCACACAAAAAGGACCCTCATATTTACACTTTTACACTATTTAGACTAATAAGGTTAGATTAGCTTGATTTACAGGATGATTAATGAAAAGTATTATTCCAAATGATTAGATATATAAATATAATAAATACTAATATAATTAAATATAGATATATCTAGAGTCCAGATATATTAAGTGTTGTAAAAGCAAACTCAAAAGTGTTAAATAGCTCTTAAATATAGAAAAATAAAAAGTATCTTATGGTCACCATAATATTATGTGTTCTGACTTTGAGGTCTCTGGAAAAAAAATACTTGCCAAGTTTTAGTCCTATGTTTCTTAACTTCTTAGGATGAAAGATTCTAAATTAATTTATTTTTTAAATGTGGACAGTCAATATAAAGTAGTGCCATTGTAGTATGTATAGTGAAGGATGATTTTGAAAACTTAAAAATATGATGTAAGTCACTTTTCAAGTAGGTGAGTACATCTTCACAAAGATGACATTTCTTTCTTAAAATAATTGAGATTAATATCTCCTATACATCTATTGACCACCTGTTGATATATAACAGTAGCTATTAATGAGACAAAATGTTTTCTCACAAGTATTGATAAGGTTTTTTTCAAGGTTCAGAATACTCTACAATCAAAAACATTTAATTTGCCTATTTCTATAGTGATGAGTTTATATTTTTCCTTGCTGATAAATTATTTATTGATGTTTCTATAATTTTGAATATTGTAAGATTTTTAATTCATTTTTGTTATAGGTCTGTGGTGATGATGCATCTATGGCAATGAATATGGATTGCATAAAAATATTTTCAAAGTTCTGCATTAGCATTTATATTCTAAATTTATTTAGAAATTCTACTTAATAGCCAATCATAAATTTCAATTTATTTTAAGCTTACTTGCCCTTTACTTAATTTGATTTCCTAATATAAAGAAAAGTTTCTTTTCTCATGTGATTGTCTCCTCATTCTTTCTTTCAGTTTGATCTTTTTGCTAATCCTTAGCTTTACTCTACAAAGTAACTAATTTTCAAAATATATTTCATTTTTCAGTATATTCTTATACATTTTTATTCTATATAATCACAGCTGCTCTTTAATGTATAATCTATGTTAAATTCTTAAGTTTGAGGAGTATGGAAATAAATTTTATATGACTTGAAGACCCAATTAGAAAAGACAAGAATGATTAACAGATAGACTAATGACACTGATTGTGTATCATTGGCTTAGCTTTCTCTAGTCTTAGATCACAGTGAAAGAAAGGATAACCAAGACAAGTTCAGAAATAGCAATGAAAGGGAAGACTCTTCAAATAATTGGGACCTCTCCTCTCTATTGGTTTTTGAGGAGAGTTGAATTGCATTACTCTTTTTTTCTTTCCAAAATGTACTACCATATAAAATCTTTATGCTGTCATAAATCTCAAAATGATGTTCATTGCTACCAATATGTCCTGTCATCTTTCAGTCAAAGTTGAACCATATACAGAATTTTTTTAGGGGGAAAAACCTGAAGCAATGGAAATTTGATCATGTTGTTGGTTATATACAGTGGAGGGTATTTTCAGGTAACTAAGCACCACAGGATAGTAAAAAAAAAAATAACTTCATACATAACAGTGGAGGGGAGGAATAATGAAACATGAAAGTACTTTATGCAAATATCCAAGCCATTATGTACTTTGGAAATTATATAATTCAAAGCATAGTAATTTTTTGTACATGCATTTCATGCTTGAAGATGTAACTATTTCTATCCTGATTCTTCTTCTCCTATATATACTTGGAAAATCTTAAACACTGGGGAAACAAACTCTCAGCCATTTCGCAAATTCTCCCCCCAGATACCCTCATTCTGCAGGGACAGCCCTTGAAACAGGTGCTTTAGAAAGTCTACATGATATTGAAAATTGTGGCTTCGGAAAAGAAACTTGTAAACTTTTCGGGAAAGAAGGATTACTAACTTACACTTGCAAACCGTACACTAAGATTTTCACTGCAGAATTTTTTTTTACCATTATAATAAACTAGTGAGATTTTGCTTGCTATTGAGTAAAAATAATGAAATTTAAGTCACTCTGGGGTACGACAACAGACCATTTTTAATCTTCACATTGTTTTGATTTTTAAAACATTCAAAATCTCTTAAAAAGTTCTTATTGGAGTTGAGATTGATTAAAATACAGTAATTCAATTAACATTCTTCTTTTAAAAAAGATGATCCAGATAAGTTTGAATAAATATTAAGTCTTAAAATTTATCTTTAAAAGTACCTTTTAGTTTTTCTAACTAGCACAAAAGATGTGAAAGCTTAATATATTCACAAATGTGAAAGTTTCCAAATGACTCAAGTATTTGTATTTTTTTAAATAGACATTTTGATAAAATTGGACAAAACTTCAACCTTTTTTGTAGTGCTTTAACACAAGGATTATTTAAGACATAGTGGTTGATGGTGAGGAAGATTTCTTTTAAGTTAAAGAAGAAAGGATTTGAGGATCTAGGAAGAAGCCATTAACCTTTACCACCATTATGAAGTTAATAAAAGTATTTTATTTCTAGGTATTTCTGTCCTTCATTCTGTATCCATTTGCTTTATAATACATTGCAATTGCAAATATTTTTTCCTTATATTTAATGATCAATATTTGAAACAACAGGATGAAAAATAAAACAATGCTGAACATTGCTGTTACTTAAGTGAGACACATAGCATAACAAGTAAAAATTGTCTAATTTGCTTCATTCAAAAATTCATCATAATTCCACATTTTTTAAAGGATCAAAAAGAAAGAAAATTAAATCAAAGAGTGGAGAGAATTTCATGTTGTATCTCAAAATTCTGTCTGTTTTTGTTATTTTTGTATTTATGAATCTAATATTTATATATAAAATGTTTATTTTTATGTAGTCTTTCCTAATTTCTCAGACATAATCTACATAACAGTTATGTTACATTTTGTGAAGTGAGACACATTTGTAGAATCAAGAGAATTTGTTAAGTGCCTACTATGTGCAAATCACTTAGTGTTGGAGACAGTTCGTGTTCTCAAGGAGCTCACAGTCTAATGGGGGAGACATGGAGCTATATACAGTATAAATGGAGATTCGCTTAGTGGGAGGACCTAAAGATGAAAGGGGCTAGAGAAAGGCTTCTTGAGGAAGGTAGGATTTTACCTGGTACTTGATAGAAGCCATGGATGCTACAAAATTAATGAATTTTGTCATCATGGTTTTCATAAGCTTGTTTAGGAATCCTTTAGAGAAAATTAAAATTGTTTTAGTAGAAGTTGGGATTATGCCATCCCTTTACCAATTAAATAGTTATAGTTGCCATATTATAAAAGATATCCAAATTAGACTGAAAGGCAAAAGAATACAAGCAACTATATGTGGATTCAGAGCATTTTTTGAGAGAGAAGGGACAGTTCCTTATACTAGCAAAGTTCATAGTTCTAGGGAGTTGCTTGAAGGAGATATTGTTCATGCTTCATTCTCAAAAAGGACTAGTGGCATGAGGAGGGTGATATCATGACTCGCAAGTGACTTGGGTTTAAGTGCAGAGCAGGACAATGCCATCAGCCTCACCCTTTCCTCTAGATTCATTGAAGTTCAGTGGCATGATATAGATTAGGACAGTTGATCATTGCCCCCTTGAAGTACATAGAAGTTAAGTGACTTACCCAGCATCATTTAAGTAAGAAGAGTAGCTAAACATAATTGAACCCTGAAGAGATAGAACCTCTTCTAGAGATAGGTTTCATTCTCTCCTCTTCCATTCCCTACAACATGGGGAACAAATTGAGGAATTGATTGCCCTGGCAGGTGAGACAAGGCTATACTTTCCTTGGCTATGCTGAAATGACTTCTTAGTTATGTAATGGCATTAAAAGGCCAAGCATAGTTGTCCTGGGCACTATAGATTTAGCAATTCTCTTGAGTAGATGTTTTTCTATATGGAGACTGAAGATGGTCAGGAAGGGCAAGATTTATTTACTGTTACTATATCCTTGTCAAATACTTTTTTGATAAGGTTAAGTAAACTACCATTTCTTAAGTGGTGAATGACCTACAAGTTCTTCATTTCATCCCAATATTTGAACTTCAACTTAAAGGGTACAAGCCTGAACTATGCTATAACAGTTCATCTTCCTTACCACAGTTACGGTTCCAATCACTGTGCCATACTCCCCATCCCAATATTAGACAGAGAAACTCAGTAAAATCTGAGCTAGTGCTAAGTGTAGTATGTAGTAATAGGAGACAAAGATATACTTTGGAGAATTTATGGTAACAGAAAATAACTGCCTATGGCTGTTGACAATTTCAGCTCTCCACTTCCCCTTGTAAAGTGGATGGAGTATTGGATTTAGAGCCAGAGAGACCTATAATAAAAATAATAGCTATCCCATATCCCTTAAGATTTCCAGAAGCACTTTGCAAATATTTTCTCATTTGATTCCCACAAATACCCTGTGAAGTGGATGCTACTACTCTTCTCATTTTACAGATGAGGAAACTGAAGCAGACAGATGAGGGAACATAAAGAGCTATTGAGAGATTGAGATTTGATTTGATCATGTCTGCCTTTACTACAGACCTGGTGTTCTGTAGACTGAATCATCTAGTTTTAAAAATGCGAGTTTGAATCCTACTTCTGAAATATAATAGTTATCTAACCTAGGGTTAAGGACAACTGGGTGGTTCAATAGATAGAACACTGGTCCTAGAGTCGGAAATACATATCTTTCTGAGTTTAAATTCAGCCTCAGACATTCACTAACTGTGTGATACTGAGCACATCATTTAACCCTGTTTGCTCCAGTTTCCTCATCTGTAAAATGAGCTGGAGAAGGAAATGACAAACCACTCAAATATCTTTACCAAGCAAATCCCAAATGGAGTCATGGAGAGTTAAGCATGACTGAAGTGTCTGAATAGCAAGACAGTCTTGGGTCATTCAGTCTCTCTCTTCTTCATTTTCTTTGTCTATTAAATGGAGGTAATAATACCAGCTATTCCATGGGATTATTATAAAGATCAAATGAGAGCACACGTGGAAAGTGCTTTACAAAGATCTTTTTTTTTCCCTTAAGTTACTAAGCAAGAACAATTACATTATATTTGCATGCAAATGTCTAATCCTCTTTTATACCTTTCTCAGATAATGCTAGGTTAGGAAGTTCTGAATCTCTCAAGGCAGTGTTATTAAATAGACGTTTGTTATGAGTCATATGGCAATATTGCATATATTCATTTATTTTAATGAGTATGTACTTGGAGCATCTGATCAAGTCAGGTGCCAGATAAGGAGGTTATTTGTACACATGGGTGCGTTATGCAAGGAGATGAACACTGGTAGAGTTAGAGGTCAAGGAAAGTTCATTTAGCAGATATTTCCCTAGAGAATAAAACAATATTTATGGATTCATGACTTGGTCATTACACATCAGCATCTTCATTTTCTCCCCCAATTTAGTCGATGACAGCTCAGGCTCTGATATCTAGTGCAAGCCTTGTTGCCGAGGAGCCTATACACAGCCTGAGTAAGTCCAAGGTGAAATAGCAAGAAATGTTTTAAATTCTCATTTGTAAGGTAACCATTGTGACTCACTAGCACATTTTCTTACTGAAGGAAACTCTGAACTAATTCTCTTGAGAAGTGGGAGAGCATATTTGTAAAATATATTTCAAACTTTAATCAAATGTAAGCTCCTTGAGGTTATAAACTATCTCCTTTTCATATCTCGAACTTTTGGTATAGTCCATGGCATATAGTAGGAAAAATGTAACTTGTTTGACTGATTCATATCTTTGGTTATCATTTAATTCCATTGTCATATTTGAAACATATCACAATTCTTCATAAAAACATTAATCATGCTTTGTTGCAACGTGGAGGTGAAAGATTGTTTCAAAATACAAGCCCTGATTCACCATGTTAAACTAGAGAGGTCTGTGGTGTTTCAGATGTTCCAGTCATGTCTGACTCTGTGTCGTTTTGGGGTTCTCTTGGCAAAGATACTGGAATAGTTTGCCATTTCTTTCTCTAGCTCATGAGGAAACTGAGGCAAACAGGGTTAAATGACTTGCCCAGGGTCACATAGCTAATAAGTGCCTGAAGTCAGATTTGAACTCATGGACTGTCTTCTAGGTCCTTCAAGCTATCCCTTATGCTAGTTGCTCCAGGAAGAAATACAGGCTTTGTTTTTGTCTTTTCTGGGGATCAGATTTGTTAAGGTCTCAGAAGTTCATCATCAGAAATTGACTCACAATTGATAAATCTTTTTGGTTATAATCACTCAAGGAAGACTATATGCGGTGGCATGGAGGGGTGAAAATTTATTTTAGTGAATGGAGTACACTTATTTAGGAAATTTCAGTATTTGAAACATCAACTTTGATGCTAATGGTCAAAAACAACGAAAATTACATTTATCCACTGTCTGAAGGAACAGTTAATTAAAAACAAACTAGAGGAATGAAAAAAGTGTACGTGTGTGTGTTTGTGTATATGCATGTGTACCCATGTGTGTGTACTCTGAAAAACAGAAGCTGATTTTATTAAATGTTGAATATTTTGGCAAAAAGTAACTGTCAAAAGCAGTTGTAGATTTAAGGATCAGTAGGTGAAAAATTGATATTAGAAATTAGTCTTGAGAGAAGAATACTGAGTTTTCTATAAGAAGATATAAAACATAAAATGAAAAAGATAGAAAATCATTAACAATGAAATATCCTAAAAGCAGATCTTTACCAAATGTAATACTGACTTCTGAGAGATCATGTATCTGAACACATATGTAATCTCTCTATATATAGATATACATATCTACTGTTCATATAATAGATGTATGTATACAGGCCTTAAGTGCATACATGTAAAATGTGTTCATATACCATATAGTATATAACTTTTATACTACATATGCACGTTATACATATCTACATATTTTGCTTAAAAATGAGATTTAGAAAGAAATAGTTGAAAAAATACATCCGTCTGTCGTCTAATATATTTTGTTATAATTACTAGTCAATTTTGGATTGTAAATATAGGAATAACAGCAAGATGGTGACATAGATATAGAGCTTTGGGCCTGAAGTCAGGAAGACTCATCTTCCCCAATTCAAATTCAGCCTCAGACACTTACTAGCTGTGTTATCCTGGTTAAATGGACTGCTTATCCCAATTTGCCTCCATTTCTCATCTGTAAAGATGAGCTGAAGAAGGAAATGGCAAACAGCTCCAGTATCTATGCCAAGAAACCCTTGAATGAGATAACGCAGATTCAGATATGACTGAAACCATTGAACAAGGAGCAGATCTGTTATTCAAATGATATACTGAACTCCCAGATGAGGAGCTCTCTCTACCAATGCAGATTAACAACTAGCCTCAAACTTAAAATTCAGAGAGCCTCCTAGGACTGAAAGTTAAAGTGACTTGCCCTGGGTCAGATAGTTAGTATGCTTCAGAAGCAGAACTAGAATGCAGCTCCTCCTGGCTGCAAGTCTAGGAGGCTAGTTATCATAGCACTCCTCCTCTCATTAAAGATACAATCTAATTTAACAGCCATAAATCAAAACACGAATTGAAGTATGGTTTAATTGTTGGAAAATAGTCCTTAGGGTCAGAAAGATTATGGCTTATAATATTACATTTTATTCTGAACTTAATAAATATTCCAAACATTTCCATAACATTAAATTAAAAATTTGAATTTAATTAAAAAGATGACTGTACATGAATTTGAAAATCGATTATGTACAACTTGCTATTCCTTTCTAAAATATATAATAAAGTTATCATGTAGCTTCTTTTCCCCTTTTTTTCTTCCCTACCCCACCTGACTTACAGATGGCTATCATTTGACACCAATAGGTAATATATAGGTAAATCATTCTATGCATACTTCTGTTTATCAGTTCTTTCTCTGGATTCCAACATGTGTCCTTTATAGCTATTTTGGGTAATTTTTAAGACTCTCTATGTTATATATATATTATATATATATATATTACTGATTTTCAAAAGTGGTAGTAGTTCACATACTAGGAGTTCTGTACATCAAAAAAGTCACAACCCCTTTCCCAATCAAACATATTTTAAAACTTCTTGTAAGATAATTGTTTTCTCCTTTGCCACCACTTTTGGCAATAACTATAATTTACTGTTCATCTCCTGGGTGCTTTTAATGATTATTACCAAGTTTGTTATTAAAAAAATTTCATGTCAAATTTAAAATTCTATATTATTATAACTATATACATTCACATACATATGTACATATCTGTAGTACAGAGGTAATGAAAAATAATTTCACTATATGAACAAATGGAACTCATTATCTTTCCTTCTAAACTCATCCCTCCTCCTTACCTTCCCTGCTACTTTAGAGGAAAACACAAAACTCACTGTCCCTCAGCCTTTCACCCTAGGAGTCTTCCTCAGCTCCTCATAATCTCACACCCCCATAATCAATCTAGTGCCAAGAAGTATTTAGTTCACTTTCACAACTTTTCTCAAATATGTCCCTTTCTCTCTTTGTGACACTGCCACCACAATAGTGTCAGCTCTCATCACCTCATGCCTGGACTCTTGCCATAGTCAATTGATGGTTCTGCTTGCCACAGGTCCCTTTCCACTTTAATTCATTCCTTCTTTTGAACTAAAATGATTTTCCTGAAGAGCAGATCATGTCCTGTTCCTACTCAATAAACTCCAGTGACTTTCCTATTACCTTCAGGATCATATGCAAAATCCTCTATCATTCGAAGTCCTTCATAATCTGTTTCACTTCTGTCTTGCCAGTCTCCTTTCACTTTACTCCCCTCTTAGGTATTCTTTTATCAGGTGACATTGGTCTCCTGTCTACTTCATGAGAAAGATACTTCATTTCTCAGGTCTGAGCATTTTCTCTCTGTCCCCCCATTGCAGTAATGCTTTATCTTTCTCCACTCTGCCTCCTGACTTCCCTAACATTAAGTCCCAACTAAAATATCACCTTCTACAAGAAGCCTTCCCCAGTCTCTATTAAGTCTAGTGCCTTTGTTATGTCAATTATTTCCCATATACTCTGTATACCACTTTCTTTGAGTATATTTGTTCTCATCTTGTATCTTCCATTAGAGTGTAATCTTCTTGAGGGCCGGTTGCAAACACTTTTTTGTATCCCCAGCACTTAGAGTGCCTGATACATAGTAGATACTTAATACATTTTTACTAATTTAAAAATATCGTGTGAGATGGGATTTTAAAAGGCACACAATTCAGCCTCCAACCTGACAAAAAAAGGATCAGTTTAGTCATAAAGTAAAATGAAAGAATTTTGCTAAATGATCCTTTCCCTGCCCAAAATTATACAAGTCTGCAGGTTATCATGTAAGTGTTGGTAAATAGACTTTGCAGTCCCAGAGCTAATGACTTTTTATAATCTTTTGCTTGTAACAAGTGACACAGTTATTTCAGATTTTTCTGCACATACATTGGTATTGATTTAGAACTAATGAATATACAGGAAAGCTGGGGTAGCAAATGTTATAAAAGGTTTCTTGCTTTTGAGAAGCAAGTTGAGAGAAGTTTTTTGTTTTATGCTTTTTTGGTTTATTTATTTTTTTTTTACTAAAATGAATTTGAGAAACGAAAGTTGTTACCTTGGTCCACAGTTGAAAAGGTTTGTCGTGCTGATCTGGTATAGGCATTTTGAAACCCTGAGAATGCCAATGCAGTATTGCTTGGAATGAATTCACACATTCAACCTTCTTTCAGTCAAGTGGCAAGGTTTATTATTATTCCAGGAACCTGCAAGTTAATGAGCTGGTGTTGAGACTTATATGGAAAAGGGACAAGGGAAAGAAATGCCAAGGGGTCCAGGTGTCTTTAGGAACTATGAATGGGAAAATACTGTTAGTTTGTAGAGATAACTAAATTGATACCAAACACTGAGGAAGTTGTCAGAGTCATGGACCTTGGGGATATGCCCCAAAGGAAGAGTCCCTATGTCAGCCGAGGAAAAAAATCCTTGAGTCAGGCAACCTTATGTCTTTTCTAATAAGACAGTATCTTCTGCAAGGAGAAAATTTTCTCTTGGTAAGGACAGGAAAGGCTAAGTTACTTCGGCATGGTGTTAAGGTTTTTAAGGGCACAGGTTCCATCACTTGATAAATTTCTCTAAATTATATAATAATATTAACTATTTTAGAACAATAAAAAAATCATATTTAATTAGATTGAGAGACTTTTAAAGTGTTTTAGAATTATTTATTTTAGAACATATTTAGAGTAGCTTTGTAAGAAATAAGCAAAATTTTATCTGGCCCTGAGTGAATTTAGAAATAAAATATTTTTTATTTCATATCATTTCAGAAAGGTGACTTGGCCTCTAGGCACAAGTACACATTAGGCTAGTTACAAAAGCTCTTTAAGGGAGGAGCTAAGATGGCACATATGCTAGCTCCGAAGCCACAGCCCATGGATTTCCTATAAAAAGAGCTCCCAACAAATTCTGGAGCAGTAGAAGCCGTGCAGTAATGAAGTGGAGATTTCCATTCCAGAGAGCCCTGAAAAACTGACCCAAAAGGTTCATCATGCACTGGACGGGAGTGGAGCCCAGTCCTGCCTGGGCCACGCAGCCCCAAGAGAAGCAGATCAGAGCAGGCTTCAGGGATGGAATCTCCAGTGGCCACGAAGGTCCCTCTACCCACAGGCACACAGGTCAATGAGAGAGACTTCTAGGCTGGCTGAGAGGGGAGCGGGGTGTCTCCATACCTCAGGCCCCCTCAGGAGGTAGCAGCAGAGGCAGCGGGCAGACAGAGGCTCCCGGAGCAGGCAGGACGTCAGACCCATTACTGAAGGCCTCCACATAGACGCCCTGAAGGAACTGAGCCTGGGAGGTGGCCCTGCCCCAACCTGAGCACCAAAATTTAAGCTCCCATTGAATAGCAGCCAGCCCACCACTGAAAGCCCTGAGGCTGGGGAGCAGCATTTGAATCTCAGACCCCAAGTACTAGCTGGGTGAATCTAGGCGGGGGTGGAGAGGAATCTCAGAAGTCAAGTAACTGGCTGGGAAATTGCCCAGAAAAGGGAAAAAAAATAAGACCTTCAAGATTAATTTCTTGGTGACCAGATGTTTCCTCCTTTCCTTTCTGATGAGGAACAACAATGTCTTACCATCAGGTAAAGACATAGAACTCAAGGCCTCTGTATCCCAAACATCTGAAATAGATATCCAATGGGCTCAGGTCATGGAAGAGCTCAAAAAGGATTTTGAAAATCAAGTTAGACAGGTGGAGAAAAAACTGGGAAAAGAAATGAGAGAAATGCAAGAAAAGCATGAAAAACAGGTCAATACCTTGCTAAAGGAGACCCAAAAAAATGCTGGAGAAAATAACACCTTGAAAAATAGGCTAACTCAATTGGCAAAGGAGGTTCAAAAAGCCAATGAGGAGAAGAATGCTTTAAAAAGCAGAATTAGCCGAATGGAAAAGGAGGTTCAAAAGCTCACTGAAGAAAATAGTTTTTTCAAAATTAAAATGGAATCAGATGGAGGCTAATGACTTTCTGAGAAACCAAGAAATCACAAAACAAAACCAAAAT
>JAQQSK010007704.1:0-13856 GCA_028658325.1 Potorous gilbertii | reverse complement strand
CTATGTGTAGTCAAATGAAAACAATGCTCTTAATCACTATTGGTTAGAGAATTGCAAATATACCACTCTGAGGTACTGCCTCATACCTATCAGATTTGCTATCATGACGATTGGAAGAGTTGGAACACTAATTCATTGTTGGTGGAGCTGTGAGCTGATCCAACCATTCTGGAGAGCAATTTGGAACTATGTTCAAAGGCCTATAAAAATGTGCATACTCTTTGACCCAAAAATACTGCTTTTAGGACTGTACCCTCAAGAGATCATAAAAATGGAAAAGGGTCCCACATGCACAAAAATATTTATAGCAGCTCTCTTTGTGATGGCCAAAAACTGGAAATCAAGGGGATGCCCATCAATTGGGGAGTGACCGAACAAATTGTGGTATATGAATGTAATGGAATACTATTGTGTTATAAGAAAGGATGAACAGGAAGATCTGAGAGAATTTGAGCCTGGTATATGAACTGATGCTGAGTGAAATGAGCAGAACCAGGAGTACTTTGTACACAGCAACAACCACAGTGTGCAAGGAATTTTTTTGGTAGACTTAGTACTTCATTGCAATGCAAAGACTTAAAAAATTCCCAATAGACTCTTGAGGCAAAATGCCTTCCACATCCAGAGAAAGAACTATGGAATTTGATCACAGAATGAAACAGATCATTTTCTTTTGTATTATGTTTTTATTTATGATTTTTCCCATTCATTTTAATTCTTTTATGTAACATGAACAAAATGAAAATGTATTTAATAGGAATATATGTGTAGAACCTATATAAAATTGTATGCCATCTCGGAGAGGGAGTGGGAAAGCAGGGGGAGGGAGGGGAAAAATCTAAGATATGTGGAAGTGATTGTAGAACACTGAAAATAAATAAAGCAAAGCAAAAAGAGAAAAAATATGCTGATAACTCTGCATTTAAAAACATTATTCCAGGCTGAGTCTGTGACACAAACAATGTTAAGAAGCCCTTTGATTACCTTTTGTTGAATAGGGAATCTTTACTGTAGTGGACATTATCCCTGTTTTTAACTACTGTATTTTGTTTATGAGTTTGTTTTATTGAACATATTTTTATATTTTCAAAGAGTGCCAACTATTTTAATAATTACTACTTTATAGTGTTTGCATTCTGTAAGTCTGTAATTCTGTGCTGTATGCATTCCTACTTTTAAAAATTATTGACTGGTGTGTGTTTGTGAGAGAGACAGAGAGACAGAGAGAGGAATAAATACTCTTGGTATTTGGGGTTTTTTTTGAGACTAGGTCTCCCTAGCTCACTTAGGCTTCTCACAGCCTAATTTAATCATCTGCATTTGACCTACTTGGTTTCCAACCTGGGCTGAGCCATCCTTCCTTATTCAGACTGGTGTCTCCTGCTCACAGAGCGCTAACCATATTGGTTTTGGACTTCATGGTGGTGCCCCCAGTTGTCTGAGTTCACTGTAGTGCAGAACTCCTTCATTCATGACCATCCACCAGCCTTAGCATCCCTGTTTATCAGGAGTTAACATGCATATGCTATCATGGCTGGCTTTTTTGTATACTTGAAATTTATGTTGGACAATACATTAATATTTTATATGCTAACAATTAATTTTTTTAACACCCCCTCACCCCATAAAGTCTCCCTTTTCTGAGACTTCCCTGATTCTCTGGAGGATAAATAGCACCATCCTTCTGAATACCAAGGTGTTCACAGCCTTATAACCATCTTTGATTTTTTTACTCACTTTCAATACATGTCACCATTCAGTCACCAATCTTAGTAATCTTGCCTGAACAACATGTATCACTTCTGTCTTCCTACTACCACTGTAGTTTACGGTCTCATCACCTCTCACCTAAACTATTGTAGTAGCCACCTAATTGGTCTTGCTTCCCCATATTCTCCTTTATTCTGCAACTAAGGTGATATTCCTAAAACTCAGGTCTGACCATGTTACTTCCCTACTAATTATAGTGGTTCGTTATTACCTTTTTGTTTTCTTTCTTCTTGAATCCATCTCATGTCTGTAAGGAGGTGGGTAACATTATCAGCCATCCTGTGGAATCATAATAGGGGATTTCATTGGTGAAAACCCTTAAGTCTGTCAAAATTTCTATTAATTCATATATCATAATATATTCAGCCATTCCTCAATTAATTGGCATTCCCTTCTTTTTCAGTTCTTTGTCAATACAAAAAGAACTGCTCTAAGTATCTTTTTTATATATGATCTTTGTTCTCTTTGAGATAAAGGCCATATAGTGACATCACTTGGTCAAAGAGCACTGTTTAGAGCAATCCTACACATCATATGAATCCAGGGACCACTTGTGGCCTGTCACAGCGGCCTGTTGCTGGTATGTTGTACAGGCATGTATTTACATCCTCTATGTTTTTTGCAGGCCACCAAAAATCCTTTGGCAGGCTGCATATTGTGCAGTTCTGGTTTAGAGACTTTCTGACCTAGTTCTGAATTGCTTTTCAGAATGATATTTCATAACTTAACCAATAGTGTATCAGTGTACCTGTTTTCCCATAGCCCTTCCAGAATTTTTAATTTTTTTTTTGTCATCTTTGCCAATTTAATGGTTCAAGTTAACAAGCATTTATTAAGTGCTTACTGTATCCCAGTCACTGTGTTAATTGCTGGGGATACAAAGAAAGGAATAACACAAAACAAAAAATCTCCTGCACTCAAGAAGCCCATAGTGGGAAGCAACTAACATTAGGTGGGACTAAGAAAGCCTTTTTTCTGGAGATTGGATTTTATATAGGACTTGAAGGAATCAAGGGAAGCCAGGAGTTAGAGATTGAGGGAGGGAGAGCATGCTAGGTGTGGGGGACAACCAGTAAAATGGAGTCTGGAAATGGAATGTCTAGTGTGAATAGCAAGGAAGCCAACATCATTGAATCACAAAGAACCATGGGTAATAAGGTGCAGGAAAGATAGGAAGGATCTAGGTTATAAGGGGCTTCAAAAGCCAAATGAAAAGTTTATATTTGATCCTGCATGTAATAGGGATCCACCAGAATTTATTGAAGAGGGAGTGGAGTGTGACATGAATTGACTTGCGTTTTGGGAAGATTATTTTCTTACCTTAGAGGAAGATAGACTGGAGCGGGACAAGGCTTG
Source organism: Potorous gilbertii (assembly GCA_028658325.1). Classification (NCBI taxonomy): domain Eukaryota; kingdom Metazoa; phylum Chordata; class Mammalia; order Diprotodontia; family Potoroidae; genus Potorous; species Potorous gilbertii. The sequence continues at coordinate 10,730 of JAQQSK010007704.1, read as the reverse complement.
GGATAGGTGCAGTGATCCAGGTGTAAAGTGTTGGCCTATACCAGAGTGGTGACAGTGTTGGAGTAGATGAGATAGGAAGTGGGAGAGAACGTTTCAAAAGTGGAATCAACAGACTTGACCAACAGACCAATTGTCAAGGATGATCTAGATTGTGAACCTTGTTGAGGATAATGGTATCCTCAGTTGTTATGGGGAAGATAGGAAGATGGTTTTGGGGAAAAGATAGTAAGTTCAGTTTTGCGCATGCCGAGTCTGATGTTTGTGGAGGACATGTAGTTTGAGATGTTCATTTTGTAGTTGGATATGTGATGGAGGTCAGGAAGTGTTTAAATAGATCTGAGAATCATCTACATAGAAATGATAATTGAATCTAGGGGTGCAGATAAGATCATCAAATAAAATAGTATAAATAGAGGAAGAAGAGCTCAGGACAGCCTTAGGGGTCACCTTTGTATGACCAGCAAAAAAGACCGAGATGGAACAGACAGGTAGGAAGTAAACCAGGAGAAATTATTGTCACAAAAACTTAGAAGAGAGTGTGAAGGAGAACATGGTGGTGGTGATTGATGGTATTAAAGACTGAAAAGAAGTCAGGAAAGAAGAAGGCAAAGTGGGATTTCAAGAGTTTTAATTTGTATTTCTCTTGTGATTTTCATAAGGTTATTGATTGTTTGATTTCTTCCCTTAGCAACTGCCTATTCATAAGCTTTGACCATTTAACTGGTAGGAGTTGGCAGTCGTTCTTTTTGTGAGGCCTTTATCAGAGAAACTTCTACAAAGATTTTTTCCCAAGTTAAATTTTTCTCTTCTAATTTTAACTGCATTGACTGTTTCTAAAAACATTTTAAATATTATATAGTAAATTTTCACTTTTTGAATTTATCCCCTCTGTTGGTTAATGAACTCTTCATTTATCCATATTTGTAAAGGGTATTACTTTCCTTCTTCCTAATGTCTTTATGATGTGACCTTTTGTATCCAAGTTATATAACAGTTTGAAGCCTATACATCATGTGAATGGTATACGTCCTTCCTGCTTTCTAGTGAATTCTTGTCCTAGTAGCTGGGATCTTTGCATATATTGAACCAAATGCCACTTTGTTTGCTTTTGTTTGTTGTCACCTAAAATGCTCCTCTCTAGTTTTTAACAAGTATCAAATGGGCTTTGATGATTATTGCTTTGTAGTATAGCTTCAGATTTGATACTGCTGAGCTAAACTTACCTTTCTTTGTTCTTTAGAGAATGTTGGCTTTTAGAGCTCAGGAAAGTAACATCAGGGAGATAAATGCAATCCAGTGGTAAGTAACTTGATTTTCATTTGACTGAAACATCATAGCCAATTGTAATGAATATGTAAATTTAAAAGAACATTTTATATTTTGTAGATGTATGGACTCATAACAACTAGTACAGTAAACAATTTTCATGCACCTGTTGATACTCAGACTTCAGTAATTTAGCTCTTGTAGTTCTTCATCTGATATAGCTCAGTGCCTTAAGAATTTTTACTTTTTTCCCATTGTTGTTTCTGTATAATATTTTCCCTTAAAGATTTTGAAGTTAAAAAATACTGGGTATTTTTACAAATAGTAAATGAATGTTGACAAATTGGATTATGCTTTTTTACTTGAGAAAATATACAGTACAAAGAAGTCTTTGTTGTAGAAGTTAACTTTAGAAAAACTAATGTAAAGTATAACAGATAACCTATTTCAAAAATTTTTCCTGAAAGGAAAATTAAAATTCCATAATGTTCAGCTTTAGAAGTAAGCAAATAAAGTCCCTTAAGCACAATTAATGGAAACTTGAAAAATCAATAAATCTAGCATATTTCTTTCCTTGCCACCCCTCCCCCCAGAATTTATGAATTGTCAGTGTTTTAGCATCCTTATTCACAGAGTTGGAGTAAGGCATAAAAGGAGTCAGACTGGTTCAGTGCTAAGGTGGAGCTATAGCTTCAAGACTCTGAAGAGTCTTCTACCAGCCACATAATTTTTACAGTAGAAATGACCTCAGAGATTTACAAGAATGTTAAATAATCTCCAAAGTCTATTCTAGTTTTATTTCAGCCTCTTAATTTTACCAAGGGTCTTAAATAATTTACTGATGTTCAAATCCATTTAATGATAGTTGACTGTAGTACCCACCCTAATCATGTGATTTTTCATGAAGAATTATTATGAAGAAATATACATTATTCTAGCTCTTCCATTTGGTAGCTATATGTGATTTTCATAAAGTCATCCTATTTGATCCATTTTTATGTGTCATCTATAAAAGGAGGGTAGTGATAATGACTTAACTATTTTCCTTACGGAATTGTTATTAAAAAAGGGTTTTCCTATAGGAATGTAAATTATTTAAAAAATAGTAGACGGTCTGCTATGATTTAAGTGAGCAATAAGGGGAAGCACAGCATCACTGATGAGGCTAATCTACCAAGTGAGAACCGGTATTCATCTGAAAGTATGTTTTCCCTGGGCTAAACCTGCATGTGAAATGAGCTGCAAGCTCACTTAGTACTTTGATTTGCCGAACATAAATGGAACAAATACAGTTAGGATTAAGACAGTGAAATTCTTACAACTTCAGGTAAAATTGTGTAACTAAATATATTGCCTTCAAGATATCTAGTAGACAAGAATGAGGAATGAGGCACTTCTCTGTAATGAGAAAAGGTTATTTCACCACATTTCATTTTCTTCAGCCATGCATACACACACAGACTAAAGAAAATGCATGACATTCTCTTTAACTTAGGCAACTGATAAACTGCTTCTATTGGAGCAAAGTGATTATTATTTTTTTTAAGGAAATACAATTTGCAGTCCCACATATCTTAAGCTTGGTTCCCACTTAATATTGCCCTACCTAGCTCTCTGGTGCTACCGGGGGAAGTAAAAACCGGATTTTTCCTTTAAAGAAGTATTTTCAGGTTTATAGCTTTTTTTTTTTGTGGCATTATCACACCTCTCCTATATTTACTTATATAATAATGTTTAGGTATATAATCTTTTCTAAATTATGAAAGTGTCTCAGAGTGCAAACTATACATTGTAAACTGTAAGTACACTAGTTCTATAACTATACAAAGAGGCTGTTGTAGGGACCAAATTGAACAAGGAAAGGGATATGAAGGTGCTTTGAAAACTGTTCAATTATGGATTATAATAACAGCTGACTTTACATAAGATCCTAAACTGTGTGTGTGTGTGTGTGTGTGCGTGTGTGCGTGTGTGCGTGTGTGCGTGTGTGCGTGTGTGCGTGTGTGCGTGTGTGCGTGCGTGCGTGCGTGCGTGCGTGCGTGCGTGCGTGCGTGCGTGCGTGCGTGCGTGCGTGCGTGCGTGCGTGCGTGCGTGCGTGCGTGCGTGCGTGCGTACTTATTACAGGTATTATTTTACAACTTGGTGAAGTACTCAGTACAGTGCTACGTCTGTCTAGAGTCAGGGAAACCTGAACTGGAATCCAGCCTCAGATACTTACTACCTTTGTGTGATCCTGCTGAAGTCACTTAACCTATTTGCCTCAGTTTCTTCATCTGTAAAATGAGCTGGAAAAAAAATGGCAAACTATTCGCTTTGCCAAGAAAGCCCAAAAGGGGATTAAAAAGGGTCTAATATGACTGAAACAACTGAACAATAAAAATAATCTACAGATGGGCTAACTAGGGCTTTTAGAGGTTAAGTGACTTTCCCACATTCTGACAGCAAATGTCAAAGTTAGGATTTGAATCTAATCCTTACTGACCTCAACTCTTACATTCTACTTGCAATATGCTTGTAAAAGTAAGATATAATATTAGTTCTTGGATATGGAAAATGACTTATTTTTCCTTGCCTTTATAATGTCCATTCATATAAACTTTTTAAAAGGAGAAAATGTCATTTTTAATAAAAACAGTTTTAACTCGAACTATTTAAATATACTGTTGATGCCAAAAAAAAAAACCAGACATCAACAAACATTATTACCATTTCTTAAGAAGGTTGAATTAATATAAATTAGTTTGTATATTGAGGAAGTCAAAAGCCAGACATTTAGATATCAGATGAGGAAAAGAGTTGGACTTATCCATCTGAGGACAGAGCGATGGATGTGTGTTAAAGCTGAGACAGTTGGGGACACACAGAGTCAATTTTTAGGAAGAGGAAAATAGTAGGAAATTTATAGGAAATCACTCATTTTACTCTACTGCCAGAAGGTGATCAAAAAAAGCAGTTAGTATGAATTTATTTTCCTGCTTTCCTGTCTACAGAACCTTTAAGGTAATAATCTACATATAGCTTGAGGGCACTTTTGATGCAAGTATAAGAAGGCAACTGTCAGTCTTTCACTTGTGACAGGAAACCATATTTTTTTAGTCAGGTGAATGACAAAGGGATATTTGTGCTTTTCCATTATTGATTATAAGGAAGGATTTTATTTAATGGAGGGGAGAAGGGGGTGCCAGCTTGGATGTTGTTGTCTTCTCCCATCTCTTCAGTATTTAATCAGTTGCCTACAATTGATTCCATTTCCATGTTTCTCACATCCATCCCTACTGTCCATTCGTACAGTCACTACTCTAGTAGTGACTGTACGAATCTTCTCTTTTCAGAATTACTTTAATAACCTCCTAATAGTCTCCCTCTATTCATTCATTACCTCTTTTTAAATGTAATTTTATTTTACCTTTTGTCAAAGACCATTAATTTTATCTTCCACTTCCTTCATTAAAAACAACAAAACATTTGTGATATAAATACATAGTCTAGCCAAATACACTCACATTGGTTGTATTTTTTTTAAGTAGGCCATTTTGCACAAAGTCTATCTACTCATATAAATCTGTAAAGTTTTTTCAATTATATCTCCTCACCTGTGATCTTTTTTCAGTGTCATAGTATAGAAACTTTTCACACATTGGTGCCAATTGGCAAATCATACTTAAGAGGCAGAGACAGTTATCTGAAGCACTGAGGGGTTGTGACTAGCTAGGCCTGTGATCATATAGCTAGCGTGTATCAGAGGCAGATTTTTGTCGAAATTCAAAGCCCAGTTTCCCTTCTCCACAATGCCTCTCCTTCATGTAAAATGCTGCTTTGTAGTAAATCTTAATTATACCTAAAATAAGACACAGTCGTAACTCCATTCTTTAAGTCACCATGATAATTAACCATTTCAGAGATATGGATATTTCAGAATGTGGCCTTTTTTTGTTTGCTTATTTTTGTGTGTGTGTTTTTTTTTGTTAAATTACATTTATCTCTTAACACACCAAACATTCTGTCATACTGGTATTCGCTATGAAAATGAAAAAGTGCTTGAATTTCATTTGAGACTCAGTACAAAGGAATTCAATCAGAAAAGTAATTTGCATTTCCCTTTGTTGGATTTCAGTGTAATAATTTATTGGTAATTGTTTAATTTTTAATTCTGAGTAATAATTTGTTTTCCATTTACCTCAGTATTTCCAAAGACCTCTTTTCATCAATGCAGTTTATTTCTCCTCTGATAAAGCTTGCAGCCTTAGTGGATGGCCTTCCCAAGTTGCTATAGTTCATGGGTTCTTAACTTGGAGTCTTACATCATCTATGGGGTCCACAAATTGATTTCAAGAGGTCTCTGTACATGTAAATTTTTATTTTAAAAAATTTAGATAACTCTGTTGATATAAATGATTCCTTTATAATCATGTTCACTTTATTTTTAGTTAAAAACATTCTTCAAAGGAAGCCATAGGCTTCACCAGACTGATAAAGGGATTCATGATGCATAAAAAAGTTAAGAACCTTGCCTGGAAATTCTTTTCGACTTGACTTGATTTGATGAACCCCTTTGATAGTAGCCAGATTAAAAAAAAAAAGCTTCATTTGAGACCCAATCTTTGATTATCTTCTCTGAATTTAGTAATGCCTGTTCTCTGACAAGGGATACAAAGTATGTAGGCTAGACCCATGCTTTGCAGTTATTTTCAGCTTGTTTGTAGGATCTACCACAGCTTGCTACTCATTGCGTGGCCTTTGAAAATCGATTAATATTTTGCCCTAATGAGACACTGATATAAGGTTTTGGTAGACGATACTTTCAGTCTTATTTTAAAATTTATTTTTGTTTTGGATTTTGCAGTGCCTGAAAATGACTACAAAGCGAAATTTGTTTGTGCGGTTGGTGCCATGTCGTTGTCTTCGAGGAGAAGAAGAACCAGTCACCACTCTCGATTACTCTCATTGCAGTTTGGAACAGGTGCCCAAGGAAATTTTCACTTTTGAAAAAACCTTGGAAGAACTTTATTTAGATGCTAATCAGATTGAAGAGCTTCCTAAGGTATGTTTTTCTTTTGTTTCCTGGTTTAACTCTGGTTACTTTATGCCTTCTTGAGAATAATGGTGCATAATGCCCATATGCTATAATTAATTAGCATTTAGGTCTAGAGTTTACTTTTTTCTTCATTATGTCTTAGAATACACTAGGAGGCTTTAGAAAAACCATTTTGTTGTTGTTGTTTTGGAGACATTTAGGTTACTTTGCAGGTGACCTAGAAACCTGCAATTTTGTATCTTTTGTGTGGTCATTATAGAAATACATAATTTCTGGATGCAGTTGAATAGTCAGCATGATGGAGATAATTTAATTTTAATATTGATAGGATGCTGCTATTACACTTCTTTTGCTGCAAAATTGTCTCATACTTGCTTTCTTAAAATTTGATTCCTTTCTTCCTCATTTCCATTCATTATTTCATTGCTGAAATCTGTGACCTCTAAGTAGCTTTCAACACTATTGAGCAACCAGTGCTCCTTTCTCCCTGCTCCCATCCCAACATCTGTGACACCACTCTCTCTTGATTTTCTTTTTTAAAATTTATTTATTTATTTTTAGTTTTCAACATTCATTTCCTCAAGATTTTGAGTTCCAAATTTTTTCTGTCTCTCCCCTCCCCCCACCCAAAACCTCATGCGTTCTGATTACCCCTTCCCCCAATCTGCCCTCCCTTCTATCACACTCCTTCCTTCTCTTATCCCCATCTTCTCTCTTTGCTTGTAGGGAAAGATAGATTTCTATACCCCATTGCTGGTATTTTTTTTTAATTTTTAAAAAATTTTTTCAGTGTTCTACAATTATTACCTATATTTCTTATTTCCAAGTTGCATGAAAAAACAATTCTCAGCATTTGTTCCTAAAACTTTGAGTTCCAACTTACCCTTCCTCCTTCCCCACCCATTCCCACTGAGAAGGCATGGAATTCGATATAGGCTAAAGACTTCCATAATAGTCATGTTGTGAAAGACTAACTATATTTCCTTCCAACCTATCCTACCCCACATTTATTCTATTCTCTCTTTTAGTAGGGTTGTGACAATTTCTTAAAATAAGACAATGAAGTTTTTCCCATTGATTGAGTCTTCCTTTTGCTTGAACACTTAGGGACCATTGTAGGGTTATAACTTGGCCTAATTTTGGTATTATTGTGTCTCAGGGTATAGGGAGGCTGGAGGGGAGAGAGAGAGAGACAGAACAGGTGGTCAGTGGAGCAGTCAGCAATACAACACTTACTGAGTTTGCTGCCTTATATGGGTGTGGTTTGTGGTACCCCAGAACAATACAATAGGAACATCAAAGATCACAGATCACTATAACAGATATTACCAAAGTGTGACAAAGACACCATGTGAGCATGTGCTGTTGGAAAAATGGCACCAATAGACTTACTTGATATAGGATTGCCACAAACCTTCAATTTGTAAAAAACATTGTATCTATGAAGTATAACAAAGCAGAGCACAGTAACATAAAGTATGCCTGTACTCTTAAATGACTTCCATGTGTAATGTTATGTAGAAGTCGATATAGTTAATAGGTTATTCAGCTAGATTAATAGAAAAATGCCGTTTTTGTAGTAAATCTTAATTATACCTAAAATAAGACACAGTCAAAAGTCAACATGGTAATCAACCATTTTAAAGATATGGATGTTTCAGAACATGCCTTTTGGTGGGGGGGAGGGTTGCTTATTTTTGTGTTTTATGAATTTAAGAAAATAAGGCCTAGGAGTTTCAGTGACTTCTTCTAGAATCTAGATCATCGTACAGGCTGTAAAATACAGGATTTGAAGTGTTCTGACTCTTTCCAGTGTACAGTGCTGTAACTATTCCCTTTCTTAACAATTAATGCAAAACATAATCTGCTTCCTTTCCTTTATTTTGAATTAGCCTATCTAGCCTTATTTCATATTACTTCCCTTGCCATATATTCTAAGTTGTTCCCCAGATTTGGACATGGATTATAATGGGTTCTTACAAATTAATTTGTTTCACAAACTGTTCATTTGGAAAGGAAAGACTTGAAGTTTAATGCATAAAGCCACCCCCTTATAATTATCCATACTGTTTTCTTCCTATATATGCCCATTTATGTTATGGAAAGGATAATTATTCCTGATTTTCTGCCTTAGAATAGTGAAAGGAAGTTAAAAAGCCTGTAACTAATGGGAACAGAGTACACAGCAGGAATCATCAGTAAACTACTTTAGAATCTTGATCCAGTGCCTGCTTTTCTTTGGCCTGCAAGCTAAATAATTTTTTCTGCATTTTAAAATGAAGTTTTTTTGTATTTATAAATGTAGAAATCACTCCTAGCTTACGTGCTATACATAAAAAGACAGGTTGCTGCTGGCCATAGGTTGCTGATCCTTAATAGAGAATTACAGTGAAGTTAATAAAAAAGCACCTATATTCAGCAACTACTCTGTGCCATACATTAGACAGTCATCACTCTTAGGGAGCTCACATTCTAATTGGGGAAGACAGCGTATAAAAGAAAGTTAATATTTATATTTACTTCCTGGCAGATGGAAAACCCAGGTGGATAGAGGAAGTATCAGGGCAGATGGCAAGACTTTGAGGATCTTGGGGCATAATGTATCACTACCAAGAATATAGTGAGTTTAATGGTTAGAGGGACTCTGGTTTCTCTCTACTAGGGTTCATGGGATCGGCATCCAACTGTGAAAGTAGGCTCCTGCACCTGGTGGGAATTTGAGAAGTGAAAAAGTTGTAGCTCCCTTTTGTGCCAGTAAGTGTTGCTGGTATCTCTGCCACCCCTTGAGTTGGGAATGGAAAGTCCTCGGCTTCCTTCTATTGCAGGTGATTGGTCCCAAATCAGCTTAGAAGAAATAAGCTGTATGACGAAGTTCCCTTAAAATTTTTGGTAAGATGACTGTGCAAGTGGCGTTCCATAGAATCACATTTTAGGGAGAGTTAAAGGAATTTAGAGATTCCAGCTCCAAGGCTCCAAGTTTGCCAACACAGGAAGTAGCAGAGGATACAAAAACCCAGATCATAACATTTGTTTGATCTATGGTGTGCTCTTTCTCTCAATGAGACTTAATATTCACTATGTGGGAAGGTAGAAGAGATTTGTTTTTGTTTTTTTTTAAGGACTGCATATGTGTATTTCATTTTGGAAGAAAATATAATAATTTTCTTTCCTTTCTTTCATCAGCAACTTTTTAACTGTCAGTCTCTACACAAACTGAGTTTGCCAGACAATGATTTAACAACATTGCCAGCATCCATTGCAAATCTCATAAATCTCAGGGAACTAGATGTCAGCAAAAATGGTAAGTTACTTAATTTTTTATAGTTGAATATGTTAAAAAATGAAAAGCTCAAGGACTATTAAACAGCATATGAAATATTTTAATTTTTGCTTTTTAACGTAAGATTAGTGGTTAAAATATTGTGGAAACCAAAACAAAATTTAAAATAGTTCTGATATTTAACATATTGGCATTCTTTCTGCTAAATAGTATTTAAAACTGTATATTTCTGTAACCTTTTAAGAAAACATTAAAAGCATGTCATTGACTTGCTTTAAATGTGAATTTCATCCTAAAAAATTGAAAGAACCAACAAGCAAAATTTTATTCTTCATCTAATCCTTAGGAAGTCAGGAAGAGCTGGGTTCAAACCCTTCCTCAGACACTTCCTAGCTATGTGACTCTATGTCAAGAGTATTGAACATGAAGATTTCTGAGTGGTTATTTTTTTAGCTCTAACTATGATACTTTTTCCAAAAATGGATCTCATTATGTTTTCTTCAAAACCTAACCTTCCTCCAAACTTATTGAAAGTAGTCATTACCTTTCAAATCAGCCTGATTCACACCTTGGAGTCAATTTTTACTGTCTTTCCTCTCTTTCATCCTATTTTCTAATTTGCTAGCAAGTCTAATTATTTATACATTTAAACTCTTTCCCCTCTTCTCTTCACTAATCCAGCCTTTTTCCCAGTTCATTTCTTTTATCACCTTTGGACTAGATCATTGTAAGAAATCCTATAGTCAATCTTCTAGCTTTTTGTTTGCCCCCTCTCCAATCACCCTTCTACGTAACTGACAGTTATATTCCTGAGGCATATCTACTTCTTTCTCTCTCCCAAATCAAAAATCTTTAATGCATCCTTACTGCTATTCAAATAAAATACTCCATAATTTGGTACCCACTAACTTTTCCCACATTATAGTCTCTCCTCTAGACAAATAGGGATGTTAAATGTTGCCCATGATTCCCATATACACTGTTCCATCTGCTGCCTCCTTGTTTTTGTCCCTTTTCACGTTTATTGCAGAGTTGCTGCCTTCTATAGAAAGCTGCTCTGGTGGACCTTTACGCGACACTTTTCTACATCTCTCCCTCCTCCTATCCTTTTTTTTTGCCCTCTTGAAATTACATTAATTTTTTATTTGC
>JAQQSK010007703.1:0-13856 GCA_028658325.1 Potorous gilbertii | reverse complement strand
TTTTTTCCAATTACATGTAAAGATACTTTTAAACATTCATTTTTGTAAGATTCTGAGTTCCAAATTTTTCTCCCTTTCTCCTTTCACTCCCCTCTCCCCAAGACAGTAAACTATCTGATATAGGTTATACATGTACAATCATGTTAAATTTTTCCATATTAGTCATGTTGCAAAAGAAAAATCAGAACAAAAGAAAAAAACACAAGAAAGAAAAACACAAAAAAGGTGAAACTACTATGCTTGAACTGTACTCAGTCTCTTTAGTTCCCTTTCTGGATGTGGGTAGCATTTTCCATCACAAGTCTCTTGGAATTGTCTTACATTGCTATATTGCTGACAAGAGTCTATCATGGTTGATCATCATGTTGCTCTTACTGTGTACAATGTTCTCGTTCTGCTCACCTCACTCAGTACCAGTTTGTGCATCTATTTCCAGGTGCTTTTGAAATCTACCTGCTCATCATGTCTTATAGCATAATATTCCATTACATTCATATACCATAATTTGTTCAACCATTCCCCAGTTAATAGGCATCCCCACCATTTCCAACTTTGTGCTGTGGAATTTAATAGACAAACCATAGATGTCTTGTTTTCTGGAATGCCTTGAGTGAATTCCCTTGCCATTGGGCAAGAACCTCTTTAGGTCTCTTCTAGTCCTAAGGTTCTAGGATTCCAATATTGTCATTATTTACGTCTTTTTACAGTTCCTTTTTTTTTTTTAACCCAAACTCTTCATTTAAGAATGTAGGTGGGGGGATGGAAGGATAATTCTTGCTTTACTCAGATATGTAATCAAAGTTAGGGGTAGATAACAGAGATATGCAGGTATTTGTGTGAGAGGAAGTGCAAGAATAAGTTTATGCCCAGGTGACCCTTTAAAAATTCTTTAGACTTGTCTTCCTAATGGAATTAGGATATAAACTTCCCTTTGACTGGTTAGTCAAAGGTTGGCACAACCTCTGGTGGCTTTTGAAGAGCTAAGCTTTTTGGTTCTGCTGGCAGTCAAGAGAATTCTACAAGAAGGCAAGCAAGAGGGAGGGATTTCACTCTCTTCCCCATCTCTACCTCCATCAGCCCTGTTATCTTGAAGTAGGGTTACTCATCCACTAGAAGAATGCCTTTGGCAGGGATCAGAGAGGGACAGGTGGGGTAGAAAGTAGTTCCAAGAATCTTGATCCCTGACAGCACTGAAGAAAGTCAATTGTGAATTCAACAACAATTAGTGTTTACATCTGGGAACTGACCTGCAGAGAGGAGCAGGCTTAGGGGAACACATCTGGGTGACCTCTTCATCAGAGACAATGCAACTAGTGAAGATCAGTGAGAGGTTATTCTGAGAGGAAAATGTATATCATAAAGGTCCTGCAGAATTAGAGTGATGTGTTATCATGGCCACTTGCATTCCCTACACGTATGCCTCACTCTAAATTTTTGCCCATTTTTCTCCTTAACCTTGTATATATTTATGGAAGAGTATACCATAGGTCTATGGGGGGAGTGTCATGTGGTTATAATTGCTACTATACCGTATTAGTAAATGCCTTTGCTTTGAGTTAATGGTTTCTACTGGCTGATTTATTAAAGCAAGTGAATTGTTAGGGGCTCATGACCCTAACAATTCACTTGCTTTACTGTGGACTCACAAAGTTGTCCATTTATAAGGTATGAAGAAGTTTTCCTGATGGAGTTGGAAGAAAAGTTTACTATTGACTGGGCAAAGATTAACCAAGATTCTCTTTTGCTTTTCAAAAGCTAATATTGCCATCCCTTTATATGGCCAACAAAATTTAGGAAGGCAGGGTCTTTGTTGGAGAGTGATCCCTGAGCCTTTACCAGAGGGTGACAGTAAGGAGGAGGGTGAGGATTTCTGTCCCTTTTCCTTCTACTTGACCTTAATGGTATCATGGAAATAACTGCCTAGCAGGAAACATTTTATTTAGCCAGCAGAAGAAACAGAGAGATAGATAAAATAAGAAGCAGCTTCTAAGTGTGGCCCTTGGGAACAAAAAAATTTTACCAAATATGAATTTTAAGGAGCAAATCATCCAAGCATTTGGGAGCTGAGCTACAAGGAAGCAGAGGATCAGGAAACTCATTTGAGTGACTCAGCAGAAATAGTGTGGAGAACAAGGACACAGTGTAAGGACATCATAAGCAGAAAGGACATCAGAACCCTGAAGAATTCAATCTCTTTGGCCACAAATACTCCCTACCTGTTTGCCTCACTATAAGCAAATTCAGTTTATACCTACCTTTCTTGTTGACCCTTTGGAGAATGCATCTCATGTTTATGGAGGGAATGTCACATAGCTAAGGCTGTTACTACGCTATGTGCCTTTGCTTTGAACTAATCCCATCTACTGCTGATTAATAAAGAAGAGTCTGCCTATGAGGCTTCATGCAAGAATTTTTGTAGTAAAGCATATCTTTTGAAATTTGAAGTAATAGCTGTCCTCTGAAGGATCTAAACTGTGAGTATAAATCCAAGCTAAAGGTGAGGTAACCCCAAGAGGAGATATTATAGTATTAGAATATTCTTCCTAAATTTCCTCTTGCTTTCTGGGATTTCTTTCTCCTTTACTGAATTATAGAAATATCAAAATTTAACAAGTATCCATGAGGTAAGTTATTATATGTATTCTATATTCTAAGGGATAAAGGAAAATCCATTTAAATAAATGGACACTGACTTTTTGATACCTCAATGAGGGTACTCACTCCAAAGGTGCACTTTATAACCCATCCACCCTTCATCATCTTGTGCTATTTTTCTTATCCATGTCCTCCTGTCAATTCTCTTCAAAGGGTCCATTCACATGCTGGAGACATTTCTTTGTCTCCTCCCATTGCATGGGTACTATAAGAGCACACAAGTTTTGTTTTTTTTTCATTATTCATTACTCTCACTATGAATGAATGAATGAAAAGCATGTGTCAATACAGGTGCCACCATGCTAAGTGGCAATACAAATACAAAAAAAGAGATAGCTTCTGCTCTCAAGAAGTTTACATTCTAACAGTATTCTACTTGATGAAAGCTTTTAAGCCACTACTACTGTGTAATTCTTCACTGGAAATACATTATAGCCTCTTCATAGCTCTTATGTCTCTCCATTGACCTTTGGGTGACTTAAAAATTTAATTCATCAAAATATATGGTAGTCTATGAATGGCAGTCGTATAGTATATTTGAAAGAATATTGGAGTTGAAAGGGGTGTGCTTTGTTTCAGACATAATGTTGGCATTTCCCAAATGCATTTCTTCCTACTATCTTCCTCCTATTCAATTCTAGGCCCAGTTAATTGTTCATCTTTGGTATTCATTTTAGATGGTGTGTGCTAATGAATTAGCTTTATATAAAGAATTCCATTGAACTGCATATTGCTACAGTAGCCACTAGGCATTCTTGATCCACTTGACTTTTCCCTCATGGACTGTTAGGCAGAACCCTTTTGGAACTCTATATATCTCATTTAGGAGACTCTTGAGTGATTCAGGGTTTGGTATCACATGACAAAATTGCATGAAGTACCTCAGCATCTATGAGGGAGCTTTCTTCTATTTGGATTTTGTGTCATCAAAAGTTAAGCATTAGTCAGAAAAGTTGGTGGAATTTACTACCTTAGTCATTCTCATCTACAATGTATTATGTCTATTCGATTCCCTTGGTTTCTTTTTCCTATGTTTCCCAACAGAAATGGAAACAAAATCTTATAAAGTGTGGCAGGGAGTTCCCAGAGGGCAATCAACTGCTTCTGATGAAAGCTCTGAACCCTTTGTCAAAAATGAAAGAGATCTTAGAGGTTCAACCTCTTGTTTTCTAGATGAGGAAGATACTATATCAAAAGTCAGTAATTAAACACAGATCTTTACTCCAAGGTCAGTAATCTTTCCTCTCTTTCTGAGTCAAGTGCTTAGTCTGTTATCTCAGATAAAGAATAAATTAGTATGAAACCTGGAAATAGGAGCATGGTTGATGGTGAGACAACAGTCATAGGGTTTGGATGAAAAGAAAATAAGAGTTAGCTTCTGACCTTGCTGAGAAAAAAATAGGTTGAATAAGTATGATTATAGTGACCTATATCTCTTGTTTCTGAGGATATGGCCTTTTGGAAAGATAAGGCCCAGATGTCAATCTGTGGCAATAAACTAAGAAACTAAGCTTCACCCTAAAGTGTGTGGCCATGCTTGATAAATATCTAATGAATACACTTTAGTCAGATCTAACAGTAGGGGGAAAAGCAATTAAGATTTTCAGGGCACAGAATCACTGATAACTAGAATAGGCAGTTTCCTTCATGTCATGAAAGAATATCTGAAGCAGAAATGGGGAATTCTTAAAGGTCAAATAGGAAAGGGTAGGTTATAGCCCTTCTTGGCCAGGAAATCTTGAAAAAAACTAGGATTTGAGGCCTGTAGACATTAAGATGAAGATCATATGACCATAGATCCAGAGTCCGAACCTCAGAACACAATAGTTCATCACCCCCATTTCATAGATGAAAAAACTGAGACCCAGTAAGGCTAATGGTCTTCTCTTTGTTCCTCATAGAATAGACAGTACTTTGTCTTTGATCTCTGAGCCATTATCTGCATGAAGCTTGTCTTGATCCACTTAACTGCTAGTGTGCTACATCCAAAACCACCTTGTAATATTTGCTATTTTATGTATTTCTATTTAAAATAGAATATATAATTCTATATAATATTCTGTTTATTATATTATGTAATACATTTATTATATATTTTACTAACACATAGTTATATGCAACATATTTATCATATGCTATTTTTCATTATATAATTATATATCATATTTCTTATATACTTTGCATTTTTTCTGTATATATTGTAATATATACCTGTCTTCTCTATTATTCTGTAAGGTCCTTTTGAGTAAGGCCTATTTCAATATTTGTAATAATTTGCCAAGACCTGGTGGAGTGCTAGGAACCTCTAAGGTATGGAATAGATACATTTTGATTGATGTTTAAGTAACTTGCCTAAGGTCATATAGGTAGTGAATATTAGGGATGAAATTTGAACCCAGATCCTCTGATTCCAGAATCAGTCATCTAAAACAAGAGTCAGCAAATAGGGTAGGAAGCACACTGGCTGTTTTTGTAAGGAAGTGAAGAATGATTTTCTTATTTTTTAAATATAATAAAACTTTATTTAGAAATGTCTACAAAAGCAAGGAAGGTGATGGGGCAAGTGCCATAGTTTACCCACCCTTAGCTAGGAGATAGTTGCAAGACCCTTTCAGGATGATCTAAAATTCAGAAGAGGATTCTTGTAGGAAGGGGTTTGCATAAGTCCATAGCCTTATACTCAGAGAAAATACTGACAAGCCAATTTTATGTTGAGTAACCCAACAGCCAAATTGAATCTATCTGAGGTAGAAATTCAGTTCTATACAGAAAACATTTATTATGTACATTATATGTGTGAGCATTGTGCTTAAGAGCCGGCGATACAAAGACCAATTTAAAAAAAAAACAAAAAACAAACGAAACACAGCACAACTCATTCCTTCCCAGAGCTTCTATTCTGTTGAGGGAGATACAACATATGCACAGATAAATACAAAATAATTGGAGAGTAGAAAGAACACTCACAACGGGGGAATTGGGAAAGTCTTTTCTTAGACAGTGGTTCTTGAGTTGCGTCTGGAAGGATGCTGAAGATCCTCAGAGGCTGAGCTAAGAGGCGAGTTACACTGGAGGCCTGCCATGCAACCCATGCAGAGTGATGATGGCAGGAGATAGAATGTCGACTTCAGGGAACTTCAGAAACATTCCTAGAAAACCCAGAGTGATCCAACAACTGACTGGGGCCAGGAGAATGAGCAATGCAAAGGGGAGTTCAGATAGGATTAAAAAGTGATTCTAAGCAAATGTCAAGGCTGAACTTGATATAGTTGATTGGATGACCAGCATGCTAGAGGCAACTAGGTGTGGCTAGAGCACCAGGCCTGGAGTCAGGAACCTGGGTCAAATTCAGCTTCAGATACTTGCTGGCTGTGGAACTCTGGGCAAGTTACTTGACCTCTGTGTGCCTCAGTTTCCTCATCTGTAGAATGGGGATAATATTGGAAGGATCCAAGGAGATGAACTTTGTAAAGCACTTAGCACAATGCCTGGCACAAAGTAGGTGCTTAATAAATGCTTGTTTTCTTCTAGATTACCCTTATGAATTCTGCAACTCTGTAAATTTTTCCTGTGTTATCTTCAACCCCAATTTCCCCTCCAATATTAACCCTCAAAACCTCTTAAAAGTCCTAAAGGATGGAAATGTGCTCATTTCAAGACCAGCGGGGGAGGGGGCTAATTGAAATGCTCCATCTATTCCTGCAGTGAATGAGATGCTTGTTTATACCTCCACATCTGAGTGGAGTTGCCTGCCTGAAGTAGTTGCTCGGTAAGTCTCTGGACTAACAGCTAGTTATTACTTCTGTGACCTAGGGTTAATCGTTTCATCTTTATGTGCCTTCTTTTCCCAACAGTGTAAAATGAAGGGGTTGAACTTGATGGCTTTTCAGACTTCTTTCAAATCTTAATTCCATGATGATGATGGAATAAATAGCATTAAACAAGGGAGAAGGTAGAATTAATTAACAAGAAATTTATTCATCATCTTGTATTTGTCTGGCCCTGTGCTAAGCGATAAAGGTACAAATGCAAAAAGGGAGATGATGATTGATGATGATAAATATTAGCTATTATTTATATGTGCTTCTCATGGGCCAGTCACTATGATAAGCATTTAGCATTTATTTCACTACTCTGGAAGAACTTAGATTTTACTGAGGAAATAGAACATATTCACATGTATATGTGCAAACTAGTTTAATTTTGGGAACTTAAGGAGCTGGAACTTGACTTACTCTTAAAAGAGCTAGGGACTTAAGAGAGGGAGGGTAAGGAGGGCGTGCACTGCAGGCATGGATGACAGCCTTTGCGAAGGTGTGGAGATGAGGCAAAATGTCAGATATGAGGAAGAGCATGCAGTGCCCATTTGACTGGGGTGCATGAAGGAGAATTATGGGTCATCAGCCTTGAAAAATAGAATGGAACCAGACCTTTAAATGCCAAAGATAGGAGTCTGTACTCTATCCTAAAGGTTAATGGGAAGTCACTGAAATTTTCTGAGCAGTAAAACAACATGGTTGAACCTATACTTTAAGAATATTAGTGTGGGGGTAGAGGCAAGATGGCAGAGTAAAAGCAGGAACTTCTGTGAGCTCTCCCCCAAAGCCCTCCAAATACATGTAAAAATGACCCTAAACAAATTCTAGAGCTAGAGAACCCATAAAATGAGAGAATAAAACAAATCTCCAGCCCAAAACAACCCAGAAAGTTGACGGAAATGGTCTTTTGCACAGGGTAGAGAGTGGAGTGCAGTCTGGTGTTGGTCACACTGGTATAGACAGGCCAAAATAGGCCTTGGGGGCTGAATCATTGGCAACTGTGGCAGTTTTCAGATTTCTCAACCCACAAACACCAAAAAGATCAGTGAGAAAACTTTGTGGGACCTGGGTGAAAGAGGAGCTTGTGGTCTAACTGGCTATGGCCCCATCCCCAGGGTGATATGGGAGAAGGGGTTTGCCAACTGTGACTGGCTGCAGCAGCAGCAGCATCAGAGGCTACTTCCTCAGATCTGAGCCCACAGATGGTGGGGGATCAAGCATCTGATACAAAATCACTGAAGCCTTGTAGGGTATAACCATCTCCCCACCCATACTGGAAGCAGAGTTCTACCTTGACAAAAAGTTAGAAAGTAAAATGTTTGGTTGGGAGGGAGAGTAAACATCATAAAAGAACTCAGACTATAGATAGAATCTTACTTTGGTGACAAGGAAGACCAGTCTATACAAGCAGAGGAGGACAGCAGAGTCAAACTCCTACATCAAAAGCCTCCAAGAGGAATATGAATTGGTCTCAGGCCATGGAGGAGCTCAAAAAAGATTATGAAGATCAAGTGAGAGAAGTGGAGGAAAAATTGGGAAAATGAGAGTGATGCAAGAAAATCATAAAAATAGAGCCACCAGCTTGCTAAAGGAGACCCAAAAAATACTGAAGAAAATAATATCCTAAAAAATAGACTAACTTGAATGGCAATAGAAGTCCAAAAAGCCAATGAGGAGAAGAATGACTTAAAAAGCAAATTTAGTCAAATGGAAAAGGAGGTCCGTCACTGAAGGAAATAATTTTTTTTTTAAATTAGAATGGAGTAAATAGAAGCTAATGACAATGAGAAGCCAAGAAATCATAAAACAGATTCAAAAGAATGAAAAAAATAGAAGGTAGTGTGAAATATATCATTTGAAAAACAACTGACCTGGAAAATAGATCCAGGAGACACAATTTAAAACTTATTGAACTACCTGAAAGGCATCATCAAAAAAAAAGCCTACACATCATCTTTCAATATGTTATCCAGGAAAACTGCCCTGATATTCTAGAATCAGAGGGTAAAGTAGAAATTGAAAGAATCCACTGATTGAACTCTGGGAAGAGACACTAAAAGGAAAACTCCTAGGAATAATGTAGCCAAATTCAAGAGTTCCCAGGTCATGGAGAAAATATTGCAAGCAGCCAGAAAGAAAGAGTTTGAGTATTGTGGAAATACAATCAGGATAACACAAGATCTGGCAGGTTTATGATGTTCTGGAGCTCAGAGAAGTTAGAACTAAAACCAAGAATCACCTACCCAACAAAGCTGAGTATAATCCTTCTTGGGGAAAGTGGCTATTCAATGAAATAGAGGACTTTTAAGCATTCTTGCTGAAAAGACCAGAGTTGAATAGAAAATTTGACTTTCAAACACAAGAATCAAGAGAAGCACGTAAAGGTAAACAGGAAAGAGAAATCATAAGAGACGTATTAAAGTTGAACTGTTTACATTCCTACATGGAAAGATGGTATTTGTAACTCATGAAACCTTTCTTAGTATTAGGGAAGTTGGAGGAGATAGAGAGAGGGAGGGGGAGATGGCACAGGGTAAGTTTAATATGAAGGGATATCTAAAAATAAAATTAAGAGGATAGAAAGGAATATATTGGGAGAAGAAGAAAGGGAGAAATAGAATGGAGTAACTATCTCACATAAAAGAGTCAAGATAAAGGTTTCACAATGGAGAGGAAGAGGGGGGAAGTGGGAAGGAATGAGTAAACTTTACTCTCATTGGATTTGGTTCAAGGAGGGAATAACATAAACATTCAATTGGATATCTTACTCTACAGGAAAGTAGGGGGCAAGGGGATAAAAGTATAGGGGGGTGATAGAAGGAATGGCAGATTGGAGAAGTGGGGTAGTCATTTAGAAACATTTGGAAATGTTTTAAAAAAGCAACAAGGTCAAAGGAGAAAATAGATTAATGGGGGAATGGGACAGAATGAAGGGAAATATAGTTTTCATAACATGACTATTATGAAAAGGTTTCACATGACTACACATGTACAACCTATATTGAACTGCTTGCCTTCTCAATGGGGGTGGGTGGGAAGGGAATAAGGGGGAGAATTTGGAACTCAAAATTTTAAAAAAATATATTAAAAATTGTTTTTACATGCAACTGGGAAATAAGATATACAGGCAATGGGGTATAGAAATCTTATCTTGCCCTTCAAGAAAGTAAAAGGGTAGGGGATAAGAGGGAGGGAATAAAAAAAGGGAGGGCATAATGCGGGAAGCATTAATCAGAATACCATCTCAGGGTTGGGGGGAGGTGAAAAAGGGGGAGAAAACTTGAAACTCATAATCTTGTGGAAATAAATGTTGAAAGCTAAAAATAAATAAATTTAAATCTTAGAAAAGAATATCAGGGAATCAGTTGTGGGAAGATTGCATTAAAGGAAGGAAAGACTTGAGGAAAGGAGATCAATTGGGAACCTATTGCAACAGTACAGACCAGAGGTGATAAAGGGCTATTCTGCAGTGACAGGGGCATGAGCACAAAGAAAAGAGTGCAACAACATGGCATACTGGACCTGAAATCAGGAAGTTTTGTTATCTAAACTTAAAATAAATTAATGTTTTAATGAAATTAAAAATAAGGAAGACATAAATTATTGTCTGTATTTGGTATATCAAGTTTTATAGGTGTAGAACTGGAAAAGATCTTATCAATCAGTCCCTTCTTCCTGTATAGATAAACAGAGTGAGACCTCAGTGGCAAAGTAATTTATTTAAGGGAGCAAGCACAAAACTGGGATTTGAATTCAAATATTCAGAGGTCATTTTCCATAACAACATGTTGATTCTGCAAGATGGTGGCCAGAAATACATGGGTCCTGAAATTGTTTAAACTCCTTGTATGTTTTATCACCCCAAATTTTTAGCAGAAGGAACAGTTCTATTGCTAGTGGGAGCTAACATATAGATTTCATATCCTTTGAGCTTTATTTCTGAGTTTTTTCATTTAATGCTATGTTTCATTTCAGAAGAGATGATGCTAGCAACCTTCCATGTCAGAGGCAAAATTTGAATTGTTTTCTCCATAGTGATGAAGGATTTGTACTGTTTCTTCCATATTTTTTTCATTCAGACCCCCATAGAGACAACAGCAAGTATTTGTGAGATAACTGGTCAGGGTTAAAGGTATATAATCTGTGAATGTGAAAATAAAATAGCAGTCATTTGTCCACATGTATATTAGCTCCAGGGCTTTAGCTGACTGAATCCTAACAATCTGATTTAAATGGTATGACTTTAATTCAGTAATTCAATATGAATGTGTTAATCCCCTAGTATGTGCAAAGCACCATGTAAGATGCTGCAAATACAAAGAGGAAAATTAGCACAGTACATGTGCACAAATAATTTACAATCCAGTACTGGTGTGTGTGTGTGTGTGTGTGTGTGTGTGTGTGTGTGCATGCAAAATGTAATGAGGGCAAAAGAGACCTTCCTTAGTTCCCTTAGTTCTTTGTCTTGCTTTACTTATGTGTTCATCCTTCATTTTCGAAAAAGATCATGACATTAGGGAAATGACAACGTGACTTGTAGTTGACTGTTTTGAGTGAGGGAGGGCTGTGCAAGGTCACTAGCCTCACTTTCTACTCTTGAGCCATCTGGATCCGGTGACAGGAAGGAAGGAAGGAAGGAAGGAGCGAGGGAGGGAGGAAGGAAGGAAGACCTAGCCAGTAAACCACAAGTTAAATTAGCAGCTTCTGGCCATCAAAATTTACCTTCCTTTGGAGAGGAGAAAGAGTGAAAGAGAAAGGGAAAGGACATTTGGAAGGAGAGTTAATCAGACCAGGCATGGGCCACAGTTTGGAGTCTAAGGGGCACTCTCCCAGGGATAGGACAAAAGAAACTCAAGATGTCTGAGTAATGGAGATTTAGGGAGTGTAGACTCTCATTTGAGGAGTGATGCCTCATCATAATATATAAAATCAAGCCATGAGAGCAGCCTGTCCCTGCCCATCTCCCCTCTTTGTCTCTGTCTCTCATCTCTCACTCTGTTTTCTCTCGCTCTCTTTGTTTCTCTCCCTGCTATAATTTCTCTGCTGTATCTTCAGAGATCTTTAACCTTAATGAAGGTCATCTTACTGTTCTGAGCAAATGGCTTAAAGAATGAATTCTTCAATGATTTGTGCAGTGACATATCACTTTTCTCAACTGATTAATTAAAATAGCTCGTGAAAGCCAACTAATTTACTGAGAGCTCACTAGCACCAGTGAATCCAAGAGCCTATCATATTGATGTGCACTAATATTAGAGTTAAACCACTGAGAAGAGAATGTTTTGATCTGTGGATAGTCACAGGCTTCTAGGAAGGTTCAGAGCTTTCAAAAGAAGCACATGAGTGCCCTTTGGGAACCTCCTGGTTCCCAATGGGAACAAATCACAGGATTTGTTTCCATTTCTATTGGGAAACATAGGAAAAAGAAACCAAGGGAATTGAAGAGACACAAAACATTATAATCCTAATGACGTCTATATGGATGAAGGATTTACTTCAGCCATTCAAAAATTTAAACAGCTTTTTTCATTATTATTTAGCAATTACTCAGCACTTTATGAAATCATACTGTCTTTCAACGGCTCCCTAGAGACAAAGGAAATGCTGTCATGAGCAGACTTTCATACCATACAGATCTCTCTTTTTTTTTACTCTCCATTTCTTGGACCTCATCCATGCTGAGGTCTAATTAGGCTGCTTAGTATCCAGTCATTATATAACCATAAAATACCACAAAGTATGGGGATGCAGAAGTAGAAAAGAGAAAGTAGGAAGGTAGGAAAACAAACCTAGAGTAATAGAAAACCACAAGCAAGGATTGGATTTGGTACAGATTCACAGTATTTCACATCAGGTACCTTAAAATGAAAGAAAAGGAGTGTTCTTTTGGGGGAAGCAGGGAGAAGGGAGTGGACACTGCATTGTCAGCTGGAGTGCAGGAGAGAGAAACAAAGAAATTTTGTCACCTTAAGGATATACCTACATGCAGAAAATGTTCAACCATTTTCATCAAAATGACAGTTCAATTCAAATAGCTACTAAATAAAGGGACAAAATTCATTTAGGCTCATTGTTAAAAGATAATTAAAATGGCTAATTCATTAATTCTATTTAGAGATAAGAAATGGTATTTTTTTCTTTCCTTGTTTCCTTATTCCTTCCCTTCCTCCCTCCCCACCCAAAATGTATTGTGTACCTAGTTATATAGGGTCCATTACACTTGGTGTTGAGACTTCATCAATAAATCAAAGACCCTCACCTCAAGGAACTTATAGGCATCTTCTCTTTCTCACTTCCATCCTTTTCTTGAGGATGCTGCCATTCTTCCAGTAACATAGATGTATTCCCTAGGATTCATCTTTAACTCTCCCCTCTCGCTTACCCTTCCCTGCATCCTGTGGTGCTGGGCCACTAAGCAGCCTAAGTAGACCTCAACATGGATGAGGTCCAAGATAATGGATGTTAAGGCACTGTGCTAAGTTTGAAGTACTATACAAGTGCTAGTTGTTAACATGATTATTGTTAGTTTCCAGTATGACAATAATTTTATCCCTTGCGCTTTCTACTGCATTCCTACTGAGCTCAAAAAAAATATTTCTACATACAAAGGTATGCTGGTAAATGTTCAACAACCAGACTCTCTGGGAAAGTGTATACACCCTTTTAAGTTTTATTCACATTATTAATCCTTTTTAAAGTCAAAATAATAAAACAAGAAATCAAGCCCTGATTTGAAGTGATTGTTGATTTGGGGAGTATGAATGCTCATGCTGCAGATTTAACAAACTACTCTCTCAAGCCAGTTAGAGATTTCACCAGAATATCCCAGGATTCTAATGAGCTGTCACATCTTCTTGATTTCACCTAACATCTCTTTTTTCTGTCATCTTCTCTGTGTTGTTTCAGTTGTTTTTCAGTCTTGTCTGACACTTTGTGACCCCATTTGGGGTTTTCAAGGCAGAGATATTGGAGTGGTTGGCCATTTCCTCCTGTAGCTTATTTTATAGATGAGGAAACTGAGGCAAACAGAGTTAAGTGACTTATCCAGGGTCAAGTGTCTATTAAGTGTCTGAGGCCTGATTTGAACTCAATTTGAACACATTAAGAAAAGAAAAAGAAACATTATAAACTTAAATATTAAAATTTAAATACAAAATAAGAATAGGAAAAGGTATCATCATGTGTACAGCAAAATGTAAGAGATGATTCAAAATATATAGCAGTGAATTTTCATTTCAAGAAAGTCTGCCTAGTAAATACTACATATTGAGTTCAGAACTGTCCATCTTTTATTTTCTTCCTTGTAAATTTTCTTTTGTTCTTTGCTGGGCACTTTTTACTTTGTTCATTACTTCCTCTCCTCCCCCCAAAAGATATAATTAA